>CAUYRT010033774.1:0-70573 GCA_963574885.1 Lepilemur ruficaudatus
CCAATCAGGAAGCATTTGAGGAGTTACAGCTTGCAGTTCTCAATTAGGTCCAGTATGTAAACGAGGCATCCAAAAGCATCCAATCAGGGGATAGCAAATGCAAAACCACGTCATTGGCTGCAAAGCGAAACTTATCATTCCTGGGAAACAGAAACTTAACTTCAGCTATGAGGGGAAGGGTAAGGCTCAGGCAAATATGGCCGAGCCTCATGGCTCCCGACACCCAGGACCTTACTAAAGTCTTTGGTGTTTGCTGTTTTGATCTTTGAAGGTTATGCTTCATTTTAAGGCTCCTTTTCCATGAGTGGCTGTTGTGGGAAATAAGTCAGAATTCAAAATAAGACTTTGCCTTTTATAAAACTGCTTTGCAGGAAGGGAGACGGGAAACTCCCAACCAGTGTGGAAACCTCCACTCCCCTCCCTCCCGCATCCACTTCACAGCCCGGGACCCCCCTAGGTGCCCTGAGGTCAGCGGGAGAGAAGCAGGTGGACACAGCTCACATCCTGGCAGGGGTCGGGAGCTCACCCTGCAGCCGCCCAAAGGCTGCTTTAAGGCAACCGATGTGAAGGCGCTCGCTCAAAGGGATGCTCCGGTCCAACCAGAAAAACCTCAAGGGTGACTTTTTGTGAAACTTCAACCATTTTTCTCTAACATTGATATGCAGTATTGGGGAAGTATTAATACAGCTCCCCCCTGCAGCAGTATAGTGGGGAGAGAGAGAGAACAATTTATTGCAGGACATGCACGTATTACAAGGTAGCACGGCGGTGACAGGGCGGGGGCGGGGGTGGGCAGAACTGCATTCAATGTATACAGCAAAGAAAAAACAATTGATGCTTCTCTCATCTCCCTGAGGCATGAAAGGACCAAGGGTGCGCCTTGAGATGGTCCCTCTCGAGCGAACCCTCGCCCATGGCAGACACACCTGCCGGCGGTCCCCAGAGGCGGAAGACCTCCCGTTGCAAACTCAGAAGTCGAGGTCTCTTATTGTCCTATTGTGTTTTCAAGGACACAGGCTCCCCAGGGCAGGGAGAGCATCCTTTGTGCCCATGGTGCTGCTGTTTTGCTCTGGAAGTGTCGGTGTGCTCATTGTTGCCTGCCAACCCACTTTCCTGTTTCCATATCCACCTCTTTGTCCTGTTTAAATGAATCTGATGCTTTGTTTAAATAAATAGCAGAGCCCTGAGTGTCCAATGCCACTCGCATCCCTAAGTTTCTTATCAACCTCAAAACAACGACCCTCCGAGAAGGATCTTCTGGGCAATTCTCCTACAACCAAGTTTGCATTTCTCTTGAGAAGAGCTTTGGAATGACCTTTATTTTATAGTAGCCTGGGTTCAATTTTAATTAGGCCGTAAGCGGTAAATATTTGCTAATAGAGTCTGGGGTGAATAATTAATCAGCAGAAGACTGCTAAGTACTGACAATTTATGTGAACAAACTGATAGATCAGATCCAATAAAGGCTTGGCGAAAGCGTTCCTTTCTGGCCTAATTGTTGAAAATTTAAGATCTCTACAAAACTGTTGTTTGAAAAAAAAAAAATCGTGTGACTTTTCTCTAAAAATTTATTCCAATTTCAATAGCTTTTGTAAAGAAGCTATTCTATTCGGTTACATTAGTCCAAACAGCTATTGTGCCAAGATATAATAAATAAGCTAGAAGCAGGCAGATTCCTTATTTTATCCTTTTGTGGTTCTTGACTGCGTTTCTCAACTGCCGGAAAATTATTTAAAAGAAGCTGAGCTTTATTTTATTCTTCTAGTAGATAAAGGTGCCGCGAACTGGAAGTCCAATTATCTTCCCTAACAGCTTTATGGAGGTCTAATTTACATGCCATAAATTTCTCCCATTCTCACCGGCCAATTCAATGATTTTTAGTAAATCTACCAACTTGTGAAACCACCGCCACAATCCAATGTCAGAATCACAGAGGAATCCCAGGGCTCACGTGCAGCCCCTCCCTGCACCTACCCAACCTCGTGCAGCCAAGAATCTATTTTCCATCGCCGAAGCCCTGCCTTTTCTTGGGTATTTTGTATGCAGGGACTCACACGCCGCTGGGGCTTCTGTGACTGGCCACATTCACTTAGCATCATGTTTTCAGGGTCTCTCCACGTTGCAGCACAGATCAATAGTTCATTTTCTTATTGCTGGATAGAATTCCACTGCATGACTCTGGCACATTTGATTTGTCCAATAGCCAAATAGCCGATTGATGGACATTTGGACTGTTTCCCCTTTTTGGCTTTTTTGAAGAAAGCTGCTATGAGCATTTGCATGCAAATATCCGGGTGAATACATATTTTTATTTCTCTTGGGTAGATTCCTTGCTTTAGAATTGGGGGGGGGTTTATGGTAAATTTATGTTTAACTTTTTGTGCACAATTTATATACTGATGGGAATATAAACTGTACTGCCAGCCTGTTTTTCCAAGTGGCAATATGATTTATTTTCCCTTCAGTAAGGTGGGAAGGGTTCAAATTTCTCTGCATCCAATATTTGCTATTGTCTGCCTTGTTATTTTATTATAGTCATTCTAGTGGGTATGGAGGGATATCTCATTGTGGTGTTAATTTTTGTTTCTCTAATGACTAACGATGTTGAGCAACCTCATACGTGCTTATTGGCCATTTGAATATCTTCTTTGGTGTAAAATGTGTATTCAGTTACATTAATGTAGTATTAATATTAGCTATGCATTACTTTACTATCATATATCCCGGATTTTTAAAATGCATTTGGTTATATCCGAATGAAAACTTGCTACGTGCAATGTGCTCAGCTGTTTGTTTTATAACATTAGATGAGCGTCTTCTATGTGCTGTGCACTGAACTACTTGCTTTGTGACACACCAAAAACAACCCTTCGGGTCTTGAGGACTCTACAGAAATAACTTACTCATAGTGTAGATGCTTTATCAATGTTGAATGTTATCGGAGATAATTACACAGTGTTTTGCTAGTTCAAACGAAGACAAAATTCTCTTCCATCCCGATAGGAGGGAGGTATCGGGGAAGTCTAAAGGGAGAGGTGGCGTTTGGCACTGATTTGTGGGAAGGTTGGGAGTTTGGATGCGTGTGCATATGCGTATATATTTAAGGGTCTACTGCGTGCCAAGAACTGTGCTGAAATTCTTTCATAAATGTGGTCCCTGATGCTCCCGAGAAGAGTCCTAGGAAGATGCAATTCGAATGCATTTCTCATGCATGTATTAGGTGCTTGTGTGTGTTCCCGCGTGTGTGTGTATGTGTGTGTGTGAATCACGCCCACGTGGCAACTGATTGCACCGTTTCCCTGCCTGGGTATTGCTTACTAAAACTGATCCGAGGCTTCAGGGTAGAACAAGACATGACAAATCCTCAGTGAAGCCCCGACAGGGGAAGATGCTCTCAGGCAGGCACCATGCTGAGTCCCGCGGGCCCCCTCCAGCGGGTGCGCCGTTCTGAGAACACGGAGGTGATTTCTCATTGGTTCTGGGCTTTAGGGGCTTTCACCCTCCCAGCGTTTACTATGCTACGGAGCGTAAAATGCATTGGATTTTTAGGAAATTTGCTCAAAGAGGCTATACTGCCCGTGCCAAAAACCTCTCCACCGCAGCTATAAAGTTCCACACAAGTATGTCATTAAACACATGCGTCAGAGAGGTTCCGGGTCTCGTTTTGTTCTCTGGGGTATATATTTCGAAGTGAAACATCTTTACTAACTTGGGTATTTGATGTTAACATGCTAAAAATAATGGCAAAAGACTATCTCTGCTTCTAGACTCGCTACTACCACACCCGTCCCGATCAGACCAACCCCTCTCGACACTTTTCCCAGACCTACCTCTACTAGTACCACCGCTCCTCAACCTGCCTCTGCTAGGTCTACCTCTGCTGACCCTCCCCGCGCCAGGCCTGTCGCGGTACAGACCAGGTGTCCCCGGGCGCACTGGTGGAAACGGAAGAGACAGCGGGTGTGCTGTGAGGCGGGCGGTTTGCAGGTGAGCGCCGTGCTTTCCCTCTCTTGCTCTCTCATGGGTCTCGTTAGGGAGCAGAGTTGTCTCTATTTGTATGAAGAATACCAAGCAGAGAGAGGCCGACTCGCCCCCAGTCTGCACGGCTGTGAGGGGCAGGAAGGGCAGGGAGGGCACGGGGACTCGGGGTGTCGGGGTGTCGGGAGCTGGAGGGGGGGCTAGGCCACGCTGCGGGGCGTTCAGAAGCAGGTTTGGGTTGCAGTGGTCACTTTGGTCGCAATGTGGAAACTGGTCACTTGGTGGAGAGGCTGGTGGCCATGAGTGCCTTCCAGCTCTGATTGGATGAGCCTTTGCACAACTCACGCAACGAACTAAAACTTCTAGAATGCGAATGCCTGTACGCTCTCTGGAGCCTTCCCCACCTCTCCCATATCTCAACCCTTTAAAAAGAAAACCATGTTGATTTTTCCCAGAATGTTGGAGCAGAACATTGCAGGCAGGAGCTTTTTTTTTTTTACCATGGAAGATTCAAGCTTTGAGCTTCATTTTTAGCTCTGCATCACAGAGCTTTAGGACCATATTTTGAAACCGCAGAACATACGGACTTCTTCCTTCTTCCTGTTCCTCCAAATTAAGGAGGAAACAAGAAAACACAATCACCTCCTCACTCCCTCCTGTTTGACCACGTAGGGTCTCATCTAACCCCGGAGACCTCACTCAGCTCCACATCCTCTTTAACTAAGCACTCGGTTTTCCGTTCCAGGCAACGGAGCCTTAACATTTTTTTTCCAGCATCTTTTTAGGTTTCATTGTCCTCCTAACAAACTCCAGAGAAAAACAGAACAAGCAAACAAAAGCCAGGCGAGACTTTGCAAGCCATTCAAGCTCTGCATAGACCTGATGGGCAGGTGAAAAAAAAAAATCAGGACAAGTCACCTGCCCATCTCCTGGTGCAAACCGTGCAGCTCAAGTTCATTTCTTGCTATTTGCCCTTTTCTTAAAACCAGCATTCTTGATGGACACATCGAGTCACCTCCTCGCCTTAAGAGCATCTGCTGCCACGTGGGGATGGCCAAGGGTGTCCTCTCCAAATTCACTCTTGGGAGTCCTTGGGGAGGTGGTCACAATTTGGAACTCCAGTTACAAAGTCCTCTCTGGAGTGCTGGGTCCCCAGGGATTGGTGTTAACTCAGTCTGTCTCTACAACCTCCTAAAGCTTTTCACAGGGCAGAACTGTCCTGGGGAAGGTTCGTAGCTCTCCTTACGGGGAGGTGGCAGGATGTTCCCAGCATTCATGACTGATGCTATTTCAGACTCTCCCTTACAAATACTTGCTGCTCATACTGTGGCCCGGAGTCTGTGAACTGATCTAGATCCAGGACGGTGCCTTCTGCCACGGCCTGGACACAGTCATCAGCGTGTCAGAGGGCAGCATCGTCATTCACATCAGTCTAGTGGGGCCTGGAGAGCCGTCTACCTTTAATTAATTGGCCACCACCAGAAACCCCTCAGGGTGAAACCGTCCTCCCGGAGCCTGGTCCTCCTGCAGCCTGCACCAGGAGCCAGCCCCTCACAATCAGCAGGGCTGGGTGCTGGCTCCGTCCCTCGGGGGCCCCTTCATCCTGGTGAAATAAGGGATCTCATTCCAAAGCCAGCACCCTCACCTGGCCCACACCCCTGGAAATCAGAGAAAAGCCCCAAAGCACCTTTAAACATGCTTGGACCCCAACCTTGGATACCTTTCTCCCAGTGCTTTGGGAGGCCGGTGTGGGAGGATCGCTTGAGCTCAGGACTTCAAGACCCGCCTGGGCAACATAGTGAGACCAGTCTCCACAAAAAATAGAAAAATGAGCTGGGCATGGTGGCACATGCCTGTAGTCCCAGCTCCTCAGGAGGATTGCTTGAGTCCAGGAGTTTGAGGTTGCAGCGAGCTATGATGATGCCACTGCACTCTAGCCTGGAGCAATAAAGCGAGACTCTGTTGAAAGAAGAAAAGAAAGAAGGATGAGAGAGAGAGAGAAGCAGGGAGGAGGGAAGGAAGGAAGGTTGAAGATTCAGTGCAGGGAGAGGCCTGCTTTGTTCGGGTAATTCTATTTGAGGCTATCTACATCCCACCTTCCAGTGAGTCCTAAAAAGGCACTTTCTCTTCCTAAATTAAACACAATCCCCAAATACTTCATGATATTTACAGATTTCATAGTCTGATTATTACCCAGACAAATATTGACCACCAGTGGGAAAAATGTAAACTTTGCTTCTCAGCAAAACTCTGCAAAGTCCCTGTTCTAGCCCATCGCCTCCCAGAAATGCCTTCTCCACGGCCTGCAGGGACTGCAGTGCCAGGTACGTTTTCTGGTCCCCAAAACATGACAGGAACTGCTCGGGTGGTAGCCAAACCAATTTTGCAAAACCTAACATGGGTCAGCAATTTGAGGCTGAGGTTCAAGCCTTTCTGTAAACATCTCCCCTCTAAGAGAGAGAGAGAGATTCGTATCCAGAAAAATGTGTAAACATGTTTTCCCCAAGATTGCTGTACGTCCTGCGTCCAATCAAGCCAGAAATGCCACACGTGCAACTTTTTCACAGTATTTTCCCACTTCTTCCCTGGGGCTCGGCCGGAATCTCAAAGTGCGGAGGAGAGCCGAAATCATAAAAGCCAGGCCCCTCCCAGGAGAGGTGTCAGATGCACCCAGACTACTCCCACCAGCATCGCTAACAGGAATGGTGATAATGGCTTTCACTGCTGGCATCACGGGCTTGAGGTGGGCTGGAAAGGTGACCACAAAGAACATGTGTCCTTCCCACAGGTGCTGGAACTGGGCTTACAGGTTGCCGAGGCCACACGGCCCATCCCAGGTAACTGGAGGTCCAGAGACGTCTGCTCGGAGGAGAGCCACAGTGTGGAGAGGGCAGGGCTCCCCACCTGGCGCATCCAAGCCAGTTTCCACACTGCACTTAGCGCCCAGCTCAGACCCGCTGGGAGGCCAGGGAGTGGGGACCAGAGGCAGCCACGGTCCCCGCCCCTCGCTTTAGATGCGGGATGCCAGGAGGCCTCACGCATCTAAAGGCCTATGTCCACACCTGTGCAGGGAGCTGGCACCTGAGATGGCTTCATTATTTTTCCTGCTCACTTAGCAATGCAGAGATCTGGAGAAGCAGCAGCATGGATGGGGCACATCTCTGCCCTCCTGCAACTATTGCACTGTTCAGTCGAGGGGGGACGGCTGTGAGCTTGGGCGTTGCGCCTGGGTTTTCTAACCTGTAAGACGGTGGAAATAACAGAAGCTCCTTCACACGGGCTGGGCAGCCGACCGCCGGGCCTGGTCTCAACGCCACGGGTGCTGTTTGTCCAGGCGTAGCGTTTTCTGATAGATTGTGAGGAATAAATCAAGAATGCAAATTTGATGTGCCCGTCACTGATTGGACAGGAGGCGTCAATGATCTTGGATTCGTTCCGGACAAGGGGTGAGGAATCCGCAGGTGAGCTGGATACGGTTCCCCTTCCTGCCTCGCCGAAGACTCAGCTTTGGGCATTTCTGGAGAATCCAGAATTTACAGGGATTCATGAATGACTTCAGCAGAAATCTCTTCTTAAGGGTTACTTCTGAATTTCTGACATTTAAAAGAGACCAATCATTAAAAAAAAAAAAAAAATGAGATGCATGTGAGCCAGTCTTTTTAGCACATTTGTGTGCTCAAGAAAAAAATAACACTCACTGCTCCTTGCAATCTTAACAGCAGAAAGGTATTTTCAAACGCAAACAAAATAAAATAAGAAACTATGAAATTTACTGTGAGTGTATTTGAGGGAACCCTATTACTGCCTGGATTTTAAAATATCAGCTTTGAACAGAAGAAAAACTACCTGCCCATGAATTTCATCTACATGTGCTGAGCTGAAAAAGTCACGTACATTCTCTAATAAAATTCTAAAACGGATGACTCCTATATAGCCAAGGACTGAGTTAGATTAATTAATTTGGCTAATTTGAAATAATCTGGCACTTTGACAGCATAATAGAGTCTCGGCTCAGTAATAAAATACGGACCTAAAAGATGCTTCCCCAAGCACTTCAGTCTGGGAACAATTATAATTTCGTGTTGATCTTATTGGTAATTCCAATCACAGGAGGAAGGAGGGGAAGAAGCCACATTTCCTCAGTTCATGGTCAATAATTCTGTGCCCATGTGGACATTAGCGCTCTCCCGCGCCTCACCAGGGGGCTGGGCGGCTTCCATCCCATAATGGATGATAATGGATGGGGGAGGTTGTGTGCAGCTGCCGTCCCCAGGGAGACAGAGGTTGGTGACTCCAAGGATGGAAGCCTGGCTGGCGCTGGGAACCAGCAGCGAGTCACCCTAATGAAGGACCGGAGCGTTTCCACCCACGCCAGGCAGCGAGGCTGGCCTGTAAACGCCCAGAAGCGGGTGATTCAGCGTCTGCCGTGAGGCGGGAGGAGAGGCCGCTGGACCCCCCTGGGAGGCACAGCGCAGATCACACTCCTGGACGCCCCCAGACCCACTTCCCGGCTCCGGGGGGAAAGGCTGCAGCGAACTGGGCGGGGAGGGGCGTGGTTACAAAAGGAGGAAAAATGGGCCGGAAATGTCAGTCGATAGCAGTGTTGCCAAGGCCCTCGCTGCTCACTGACCCTCCGAGTCCCTGTCCCCTGTGTCTGTGTGAGCCCTGGGTCCCCGCCACGAGTCCTCCTTGCACGAGCTGGGACTAACCCGCCTGACAGATACACAAACCGCCCATCACGTGGGGAGGCGCCTGCAGCAGCCTGAATGCGTCCTGCTGTTCACTTTCCCGAAGCTTAACATTCCGCCCTGAGATCGGCATTTATAATAACTCCACATTATTCAGATACAGCCAAGTATAAAATGTAGCTGTGACCTCAGGTAAACAGTAAAACAAACAGGCAAACCACAGGAACGAAAAAACAAGGACGCAGGACTGTGTTGTCAGTAGTGAACGTAGGAAACCATCTCTATTTCTTATTATCTACCTACATCTCCTTACCTGTCATCTACCTGTCCATATCTATGTATTATCTACCTGTATCTCTTACCACCTATCGTCTCTCTATCTACACACACAAATGCACATACAGCAGTTTGCATGCCTGTAATAGCTTTATCTGCTACAAAAATAAGACTATACTCGGTATGTTATGGGTTATGGATTCGTTACAGCCTAGGGTCATGAGAACCAGCCAAAACTTCTTGGCAATGTCTTTGCAGCATAATGTCTCACTTGCTGTTTTTGTAGACTCCGTGGCTGAGGTGATGCATGTGCCGCTTTTAGATGTCAGGAATTTAAGGTTAAACACACGGCGTTGCTGCCTCTGAGTGGCAGAGACAGGACTCAGATCCCCGTCTCCTGGCTCCAAATGCCATTATCTTTCTACCACACGTGGCCTCGTTCTGCACTCCACACTCTGGATTAATTAATCTGGATTTGATTGGCCGGCGGTACCTGGTTCGGCAGTGCACAGTATTGAGGTGCCACCTCACGGGGGCAGCCCCCCTCCAGCCACCCTCGGTGCGTGGTGTGGGGTTTGGGGTGGATGCAACCAGCCCCTGCCCTCCACAGGCGGCTCCGAGGGGCTTCCCAGCTGCCGAGCTGCCCGGGGACTTTGCTAACCAACGTGGCACCCGTGGACCGGCCGTGTGGGCGTCACCTGTGAGCTTGTTAGAATCGCAAACCTCAGGCCGCGCTCCAGACCCGTTGAATCAAGACCTGCCACTTAACGAGACATGACTCAGGCCAGAAATAAAAGTTACTTAGATCCATTCTTGAAAATCTGTCAGAAACTAGACGAAGTATAATAATAATAGTTCCAGCTTGGTTTTTCTATTTGTAACTTAGCATCATTTTGAAGAACATTGTTTAGTGCACGGGTTCTGATCTCGGAGGTTAAGCAGCAAGACCACCTTTGTTAGCAGGGAGGGGGCCAGCTCAGAAGGTTTTCCTAGATTAAAAAACAAATTTCTCCATTTAACAACGGGACTCCAGCTAAAGTTATTGCCGCTAGCAATTTACCATCCTTTGAACTTTTAAAACTTTGATACCTATTTCATTTTTATGAAAAAGCCTCCACGTAAAACATAATTACTGTCATGAAGAGGTGTTGCTTCTCCTTGGGGATGTATGGCAACGATTTTATTCAATTTGCCGGGGAATGTCAGGATGAAATGGCAGGGGTAGCCCCTGAAGAGAAACTCACCAAAGACAACTGCTAAGCAGAGCAGAGGAAGCAGAGTGGGAGGCAGGCGATTACCCGCGTGGTTAAATCGCGCGGATTCCCGAGACTGCAGCCTGGCGCTGTCGGACAGCAGAGCAGCTTGTCCATCAAAGGGAACGTTTTACTTTCCATCCTATTGATGGGTGTCTCATAATAAAATAATAATTTGCATTTCTATGGCGCCTTTCGGTCTCTTAGGACTTCACAGGTGCTAAATTATTTAGCTTTATAACAACCCTGAGAGGTAAGTTTCATTCTGTGCTAACCCGGGGCATTGATAAAAACAAGCGAACTCCCCCAGGGCACAGGTGGGAACAGATCCCAGGAAGAGCTAGATCCTGCCTCCTGGAGGCATTTCTGCCCCTGTCTTACACCGTGAAGCTCATCTGAGCACTTTTCTCCCCAAACAGATGTTCCTCTTTGACTCCAATCAGAATCACCCCATCGTTAGGTGACATACAGAGTCACAGCCGAGTAAAGCCCTGTGGAGTGTGGCTTGGGCTCTACGCTTTTGTTCTCCTTACAGGTGAGTGGATCACCCACCCTCTCCCCGGGGCACTGACAGGAGTGAGGAATGGGAGGGACCCTGGGCTGGCATTTTGGGGACGCCCTGCAACACGCCGTGCAGGTACGTCACCGTTGCTTGCACGGTGCATGGTTGTGCTTTGTTTATGCGAGTAGCCCGGGATCCGTGTGCTTACGTTTTACAGTCTGTATGTGGCTGAGAGGATCATAACGGCAGGCAGAATTCTGTATTCCGCCTTCCTGACTTAGGTCCTCCCCTCTGAGCCTGGGGTAGGCTCTGTGAGGCCGGAGGCAGGGAGCGGTAAGGATGTAGACGGTGGGTAGTTAATTACTTCCCGGGTTAGAAGGGCTGAGGAAGCAGAAATATAACGGGGTGGGCATAGGAGTATAAAATCAAGGACTAAGGGTGCCTTCCCATGTAGAGCCAGCTTCCGTTTCGATGGGCAGGACATCGCTCCGGGAAACTCCAGGGCCTCGGGCTCCTGGCAGGCAAAGCAGAGCCCGGCGTGAAGGACACCGGATGCCAGGATGGGATGAGGGGTGAAAACTCACCTGTCGGGTGCAGTGAACCCTATTCTGGAGACGGACACACTAAAAGCCCCGACTTCAGCGTCATACGATGTATCCATGTAGCACCAACATTTGTATCCCTTAATATTTTGAAATTTAAAAAAACAGAAAAAAAGGAAAGTTAAGCTCAACCCATCAGAAACCGCCAACTAACCTTGAAGTAGAGAATTTACCAATCAGAAATCAATAATCAACCCCTAACTGGGGACTTTCTACTTTAAACCAGTCACATGTTTTCTTTGTCTTGCCTGTACCAACACCTTATAAAGTCTGCCCCTCGCAGAGCTGTCCGCAGCTTGGGGTTCGTAGCTGCCCGATTCATGAATCTCTGTCTGCTCAAATAAACTCCTTAGCATTTCAATGTGCCTAAATGTATCTCTTAACATCCCCTAAAATAGGTAAGCCCTGTTTGCATTGAGGATGAGAAACAGATTTTCATTTGCTAATCTATCCTTTCCCCAGAGGAACGTTCTAGAGTATCTTCCAACATGATTTTTTTTTTTTTACTTGAATAACCTTTCTGAAGAACAAATCTAGTCTCTTAACTGATGTGTCTCAAAATCCCTGTTTCTTACAACAGTTTTTTGTTATGAACGGGGTTGCGGGGGTTGGAATTTGGAAGGAAATGTTCCAGTGTTGTCTGTCTGGTTTCTGGGAAGTCACTCTTAACTAAGCAGAACCTCAAGGCCACGGTTACCCCATCTCTGTCTGTCCTTGTCAGAGGGGGGATCTCTTTGGGGGAAAGGGCAGGCACAGAACCTGGAAGTCCTGAATCTTGTGTCTGCAGGGCATGGAAAGCCGGTGTGTACTGATGAGTCAGTATTTACTGTTGCAGGGAATTCAGTTCACTCGGGGTGTGGTTGGGTATCGTGTTTAGGAACATTTTCTTTGCTGCATATCACTATACTGTTCTCCAAACACTCAACGCAGCAAACCAAAAATACATAGAGGAAAAAACACCCAGAGCAGCCCTCCCCCCACCCCCCACCCCCACCCCTTCATAGCATCCTCAGGGCCCCAGCCAGGGTCACGGGGTCCACACGGCTCTGAATGGTGGTGACAGGAAATAGCTTTGTTGAAAACACAGAATCGCTCTTGGTCGCGCTGCTTTGCTTGCTGGACAAAAATGCTTTCGAGATGATGTCATGAAATGTATTCGCGCACACACTCTGTATGCTGGTGTGAACTATTTTTGAACGAATAGAATTTCTTTTCAGGGGTGATCTCTCGTTCCTCTGAACACACTTTCAGAGCTCTCAGACGGGTTTACTATTTTTACAGCGATCGAACCCTGCTCCCTGACAGGCTAGAATTTCCTCTCCTGATAGCTCCCGGGACATAATTACACACGGGGGGGGGGGAATCCCTGCTGGGTGTAGCGTGAGGAATTCTGCATCTCTGCTACACCCTCACTGTCAGAACTCACTGTCAAACCTGTTCTCCAAAGTTCTCAGGCTTTCCCCTGAATTTGCCTTACTGCTTGCAAGCCTCGCTGGTGAGTGCTGTGAGCAGAAGTGCCCGTTGCATTTGGGGGCTGGGGAGCCGTCTCTGCAGTGAATTCAGGGTTGGGGTTTCATCTTGCACCATTGCTGCCCTCCGGCAAACATGCTCAGACCGGTGTTCTGTCCTCCGGCAAGGGAGTCGCCCCTGGCGGTGCTGTGCATGTCCACGTCTCTTTCTTGGACGCTGCTCTTGCGTCTCTTCTCCCACTTTTCCCTGTCCTGGTCCACGTGCTCTACAAGCAGGGTCTCGGTTCTCTTAGGAGGTGAAAGCTTCACTCCTTAGCGTGGGTATTAATCCCTCTGCCCTTTGGGGAGCAGCAAGGGCGGAGGGAAGTGGAGCAGTTTGGAGGATGTGTTGAGCGCACAAGAGTTACAGCCACGGAGTTCGTGGTGGACCAAATATTAGCTAGTTCATATGTTCCTGCAACCCCAAGCAGGCACACACGTGCACACACGCACACCCCTGAGACCTCGGGGCTCCAGCAGGGTCTGTGGTCCGTGCTCATCGGCGCCAGGAGCCCAAAGGCAAAACCAGCAGCCAGCGCCTGGGACTCCAGGTCATATCGCAGCATTGAAGACAAACCCTGGGTATCAGTTTCTGAGGCCGTGTCTCTATCCGGCAGGTGTAAGGTGGCAGTCACTCGGTGGCAGCAGGTCATACTTCAGGGACAGCCCTGGACCCACTAAATAAGACCCTCCGGATGTGGGCTCAGCAGTCTGGGTGCGGACAAGCCCCCCAGGCGATGCTGGAGTCAGGGTGGGACTCGCCCTCGGTTCTTGGTGGGCCCGTGGCTGAAGAATGACCAGACACACCGGGGTGCCGAGTCCAGTCTGGGATCCCAGTCCTCGCTCCTTTTCTTGGAAAAATCACCAGCAGGGCCTCAGGCAGGAAGTAGCTTCACACAAGCAGCTCTTTACTGTAAAATACAATAGATCTGTCTCCATGAATGGAGACAGACAGACAGACTGACTGACCCACTCTCTCTCTCTCTCTCTGAATTCTCAGATTTTTTTCTTCTATTGGCCCAGTCTGGGGCGGCTCTTGGGAGGTGTAGGATATTACCAAGTGATCGACAGGTGTCCTCAAAATTACATCTGCATATAGGAGCTCCCTGTCTGGAAGCCCACCTGGGGGAGGGGGCCGAACCACAATACAAATTCAACCTGATTGCATAATAGTTACCCTGAGGTTACTCTAGGTCACTTTCTAAATCCTGCCATGCCTGGGCTGGAGAATTCCTGGATTGATGAAGCACTCTGGGTAAAGTACTTTGCTGCCTGTTATAAAGCATAGTTCTGACATGTGAAGGTTTAGGAAAATCAGACATAGTCAGGGTCTACCTATACATGCAAATGGCTTTAACTAAATTATTGAGTATAACAGGATGGAATTGTGCAAAAGTGAACATTGGGGATTTTTGTTGCTGCTGCTGTAGTTTTTATGAGGCCAGGCAAAACTGAATTTGGTTCTTATGGGCCATTCCAGCTGGCTCATTTGCCTAAAGTTTTCACTGCTTTGGTTATAGCCAAACTTTAGGGGAATTTAAACTGTTAGCCGTTACCGAATAATGGTTCATCAAGTCCTTGTTAGAATTTGGGCCCAGATGTTTTAGAGAAAAAATACCATTCATTCCAGTTATATCCACGGTAGAAGAAGAGAAGTAGCAATTTAGTAACCATCAGAGTTATTTTATCAACATAGGTCGTCAGTTTGCTACGCCAAGGTCCTTAGGAGATCAAATCATCTGGTTCTGTGACCAGTGCCATCGTGTTTGATCATCCGTAACGTCCACTGTACTTTCAGCTGCCAATTCTTCCCTGAATTAATTAATCTAGCCAAAAATTGTAGGGAAAAATTAAGCCTGAATGTACTCCTCTGTTCTCATTTAGTGAAAAAGATAGGGGAATATTAATAACAGCAAAACACTTTATCCTGTACATCAAAAGTTAAGCTAAGAGTGTTTTGGGGAAATCAGAAGACCCAAAGCCTTGAATTTTCTGGGAAATTTTCTATTTTTTTTTTCCAGTTTAACTTAGCAACTTCCCCGTGACAGTCCACAGCTTGACAGTGTTTCTCGTTTGGTTTGAGCGTTGTGACTACACATGTTGTTACTCGTATTATAAATGCCTGATCCTTGGTTGAAACTGTTTGTTACAATAATATCCTGCAGTGAAGACTTTTACAAGATAATTACATGGTGAGTAAACAATACAATGTTGCCTCGTATCTGCTCTAAATGGGATGTCTTCTGATTTTATCACCTGCCTTTTGTTCCTGTGTTATTGGGCAGGGTAAATAAGAATCGCTGAATAGCCTTAATGAATAATTTGTTGTTACGCATTCTGCGGTCTCCCTAAACTAACGAGCAGTGATTAGCGATTGCCATGGCTGTGTTTTATAGACAGCAGCTTCCGTGGTTCCTGCGGGAGGTGGAGGGAACACGGACACCAGCCTTTCCCTTCGAACGTTTACAAGGTCGCTTGCAAAATACCCTCCTGGTAAATACCCTTCCTTTTATGTGGTGCTTTTATCTCTATGTGGCAAATCTTTATTTCAGACTTGAATACGTTCCAGATTTTTCCCATTTTTCTAGCCTGTCTTCTTGACTATTCCGATGCAACTTACACCTAACGTGACCACAACCAAACTCAAGGCAATGAATGTTCCAGAAACCAAGTCCCACCCTGGGATTTTCCCATGCTTATGGGAGGCTTTGTCTTCAAAAGGCTCCAAGCATTTAAATAGTATGTTCTTTCTTTTCTTAACACATCCACTCACCCACTGTTGTTCAAACAGTCCTTTCTGTTTACGGGGAGGGATGTGTGCACCACAGACAAAGCAAAGGCAGATGCCAGGAGAGGGGATTCGGGCAGCCTCGTCTCAGCTCACACTGTGGGGATGCCCGGACTATATGAAGTCCCTGGAAAGGAGGAAGAACTAGAAAGTTCTGAGGCTCTTGATTAGCAAGCATGTCAGGGCCTGTTCGTTCAAATGAATCGCACCCTTCTGAAATAGCCGGTTATCTCCTTAATTCAAGAGACTTAACTCCAAATGACTTGACACTATTTGCAAAAACCAAAACCAAATTCAATCTCCAAGACAAAGACTTTCTATCATCGAAAAGGATCAGAAGAATGTACGAATAGTCCTAAAAGCAGTTTAAGAAAAAAAAATAACTGCAAAAGACTTGGGCAGATTCTTTGGAATAAGTGTCCTGCGCATCAACAGGATAATTGTGAGCAGCTTATAGCCTTTCTGAGCGATTTGAGATTCAAGATTTGGTGCATTTATATAACTGAACACAAATCAGCCTTCCTCCAGTCCAAACTATGAGAGCCTT
Source organism: Lepilemur ruficaudatus (assembly GCA_963574885.1). NCBI lineage: Eukaryota > Metazoa > Chordata > Mammalia > Primates > Lepilemuridae > Lepilemur > Lepilemur ruficaudatus. Next base: position 16,143 of record CAUYRT010033774.1, read on the forward strand.
CGTGATCTAGTCACCTCTTACAGGCGCAACCTCTTACCACTGGGGCATTGGAGACTGTTTCCACCACATGCTTTGGGGGGCACGCGTTCAAATTACGCAACTCTCATTCATAAACAGTAGCACAGGGAAACACAGAATCCTAAGTTCACAAACATTTCTTTTCTTTTCTGTTTCATCCTCTTTCTTCTCCTGGGATTCCTGTTATGTTATGTTAGGCGTTTTGACTGCGTTCCCTATGACTCCCACATTTCTTTTTCTATGTTCATTCTTTCTTCCCTCGCTGATGTTTCTAACCCTGGACTGTGGAAGGATGCTTTGGAAACCAGGAAAGCCCTGGTACCCGCCCAGGCAGCTCGGCAGCTGCACCCTTTGTAGCCCTCTCCACATGTAGCTTCTGTTTTCTCCTCTTTTTCTGTCTATTAACCACCTGTGCTTATTTGATCATTTAATGCTGATCTCAAGTCTCCCCACACCACTGGGAAGTGCACCTGGGCTACTTCTCTGCCTGGCATCCACAGACGCGTGTGGTCCTCATGGGCACCGTAGGTCCCCACCCAAGGGCTGGGGTCAGACGTGCACTCAGTACAGCCCCAAACCTTGGGAGTCACTGAGCAGAGAATTCGACACTGGGTCTCTGGGAGAACTTGCTGCCTTGAGTCTGTCTGTCTGTCTGTCTGAGTCTCCCCCGTGCCAAAGTCCAACAGCACAAATGATTCTTCAGTGACATTTCTAGGTCTGCAAGGAGTTTCCTACTAACTTTCTGCATTCTGTCTCACATTTGTCTCTGCAGCAGAACTTTAGGTCTTCCCCCCGGGACAATTATAGGGCCAACGCTAACCAAGAAGACTTCATCACACTTGAAAAGAATCATTTATCATAATCTTTTCTGAGCTTCAAGTTGGCATCTGACAGAGTGCTTTATTTAAACAATGATAACAAGGTCTGAGGACGCAGAGTTGGAGAATGGCAATGCCTAGAATATTCTCAAGAAAAGTTGTTTTTTTTTTTTCTCCCCCTTTAGAAAATGATGTTTCTGCTTGGCACCCACAACCATGATCCAATCTGTTAGGCAAACATAACTTAAAGGTTTGATATTTTTCTTTTCCTGAGAAAATTCAAACTAAATAAGAATTATTGTAGGGGAAAAAGTGACTAAATCTAAAAAGAAGAACCTCCTGCCCACCCTCCCCCAAAAACTGCATTACTTAAATGTTAATAATTATAACAGATTGTTTAAGTTCCTTATCCTCAAATGGTCTTTTTAAAAATATAGTCAAGTTTACCTCGTTTTTTTCTTGAAATATTTCCATGGCAAGTTAAAAAATATATTAGAAGACTTGGGCATCTGCTTTGCTAGAGTTTGGGTCTGAGGTTACCGGGTGGAGCCTGCTCAGGTGAGAGCCTGAGTGAGAAGAAGGCAGGTGCCATCTCACTCCCCCCCCACCCCCCGCCCCAGAGGGTTATAAACTCATCTTAATTCCTGGAGTGGGCAAACCTCCTTCTTTCTACCTGAGGTCACACCCGAGCATCCCCGTAGAATCTTCATGTCTTTGGCTCTGCTCACTGCCGTCCCCGACACCAACAGCCCGGCCCAGCGGGCAGTTTCCTCTGGCCACCAGCGGGTGCAGGATTGTGGCCATAGCGTTAGTGTGCGCCTTCCTCTAGGCAGGGGACCAGAGAATGAGGTCACCAGTGACCCTTACTAGTCACCTGAAGCGTTTCCTGGGTTTCTCCTGCAAGAGGAGAAAGTTTGTACTAAGCAGAAAAGTATATTTCCTAGTTTTTGGGTAAAAGTTTGCGACATGAGTGTTATTTATCCAAAATATAATAATCAGTTATTATTTTTTTCCTTTTCCATTCTGATTAGTCTGTGCTGCCAGCGTCTTGGGGCCCCTCAAATCACCTCCTCTTCCTGGACACCTCTGGAGACATCCGTGCGCAAGTCAAGTGTCAGCAACTGCAGACAGACGCTGGCCGGTCACTCTTGTTGGCTTCCCTGGGGATGAATGTGCCTGGTGAGTGATGTGGTTTCAGAGTCATGAGACTCCAATTGCTCCTATCTAGGGAAGGTACGATCTAAATAATCGGCTCGGTTGTAAACGACACATCCATTACCGTGAGTCCTGCTGTGTTAGGATTTTGGTTTTATCAATCGAAAGACTTTAGTATTCCCTTGAATAATGACATCGTCAGGAACAGTCGGCCACGCTAATTTTTATGAGATATCCGCTGGTAGCTAATGCTGGTCTCGCCGACAGTTCTTTTTTCTCTGCTACAGGATAAGATCAACAAATTGAACGATTTTCTCTTTATCACGAAGTCACCTATCTGCTCCTGTATAAATTGCATTCCATTTTTCTTAGCATAATGGCTTCCTCTTTTGATGAAATGAGCCTTTTGTATTTATGAAAAGTGTGCGTGATGTTGGCCGCTGGCTGAGATAACTTCACAACTTTCCGAGTTCAGACATCGGTAGAGTGCATGTAAAACAGCCACGAGTAATTAATAGGATATTGATTAGTCCAGCCTCTTCTAATCACAGACTGTATGATAAATCATAAGGTGTTTCACAATTAGGGAAATCCATGCTAAATAACAGAGCACTGTTATCTTAGTCACCTTAACGAGCATGGAGTGGTGCATTCCGGAAGAATTGCTGCAATGTGGGTGCACCTGTGTAGACTGTCTCTCCATCCATCACACGCAACAACCCGCTTGTTTTCGTGGAAACTACTGTACTGGCTACAGGGCACTGGTGAAATACTTAGCTAATATCCCCAAAATGCTCGTTTCTCCTCCAGGAATTTTCCGTGTTGTGAAATGCTGCCATAGCCTCTGTCTCCGTCCCCTCTCGTGATTAAAGGCCCCGTTATCTCAGCAGCGGCCCCCAGGGCTGCAGCATTCACAGAGCCTCAGCATTTCCACTGCAGACCCCTAATAAACGGGCCCCTGCAAAACAGAACCGAACCATCCGGGGACCCCGTCGGTATAAAGGGAATTCAACCTGAGAGTGGGCATTCTTTTTTTTATGAAGATTTTCCGGTTTATTTTTTAAATACATAGATTACTTTTATTTACACTTGCCATCAATTTCACAGAACAAGATACAAAAGACAATTGTGTTACTTTTTTTTTTTTTATTCTGGCTTATATTGCTTCTAAAAATATATAAGCCATGGTGAACAACTTTTATCTTGGATTACTGTTTAGTTAACTGAGTGTTTTTTTTTTCCTTCCATGACATGCTCCAATTTATGGCTATGAAAAGTTAAAAGGCGATGAACTTAGTTGTTGTCATTATTTGATGGACTAGTGTTTTAAAAATGCTGTATATCTTAGAGCCGGAGGGGATATTGTGGTTATTTAATCTGATTGTCATTTGTGGGAGGAGGAAGCTGAAAACATGAGGAACTTCCCAAGGTCGTGGCCACCAGAACTCCAGTGTGGAGATTCTAGTGCAAGACCCAGGAGGGCTAAACCCCCACGCCCTGCTCAGCTCCCACCCAGCCTAATCCAGTCCCAGGCACAAGCCCACAGCTAGACCTTGACCTCCCAGTTCTCAGCTCCTGTTACCCCCCAGCTGAGCCCCTGCGCTGACCAGTCGTGATGCCACCAAAGCCGAGCGACCGTGGGTGGGCAGGTGGGAAAGAGGGTGTGCCCGGCTTCCCCAAGTTGTACTTCGATGCTCTTAGTGGAATCGCCTACACCTGCATTATCTACCTAACTGAGTCAGTGCAAGTTCTATTCTTTTCTCGCAGGTTAAAAAATTAGAGGTTAAATAATTCTGCTGCCATGATTTAGGGACGCGGTCCTATCGTTTTATCTCTCGACTCTGGGGCCCCTTACGCCATTGCAAAGTGCACGTGACCCCACTTAATAGGACCGGAGTCGCACTTGGGTATTGGAAAGAGAGTTTTCCCCTCTAGAATTTGTGCACGACCATCCCTGGTGGAATAATAATTTTTTACAACCCAGTCATTGCCCTATCTGGACCCCAACAAGTTGCTCCGCACAGCAATTAAGAAAGCACAACAGGCAAATTCCGGTTTCAGGAGTCTGGCTTTTATGGTTACAGATGTTCTTCTCAACATAGTCTATTCGGCAAGTTCCTTGGGTCATAAATGTTTAATTTTTAATCTATTTTTTATCGGTTTTGTGTAACGCAGGCTGCTCGCGTACCAAAAGAGTTTTTACTATTGCATCTTACTATTGCGGGAAGTTTGCAATAATAAAAGCTGTAACAAAATAAAAGAAGGTATGTTCCCTTAAGAAAATGAACGTTGCTGTAGCCCGGAGCACAGGTCAGTGTGGTTGCAGGACAGGGACTCCACGGGTCTCGTTTGCAATACTGTTTGCGGGTGGCAGTCTATTCGCAGACTTAATATCATCCCAGGTCTCACACGACTTAACCTGCAGATGCGTTATTGAGAGCACAGAGTTACATCATCTATTTGCACGCAAGTGTCCTTTGAAATGATGCATGGACTGAAAACAATAGTCACTGCAGGACATATTTACCTTTTATGACTCAAACAGCTGCTCCACTTTTCAGGGGACCTTGTGATATGGACCATATGTGCAGGAGACAGGTAAATCGTCACCAAAACGCCACAAGAAAACACTGGCAAGATTGCCGCTGACATCACATATATATGTATCTATCTGCAACTTCCAATCTGAGTTTTGGTTGCCCTGAACACACCACAGTTGTTGCAGCGTACCGAGGATGCGAAATCTTGAAGTGAAATCTTCTGTTGTTTTTTTTAAAAACATACAACATAGCACAGGGTCTGACCTGTTTTGTTTTGTTTTTTTTTTTCTGAGACACAGTCTCACTCTGTTACCCAGGCTAGAGTGCCATGGCATCAGCCTAGCTCACAGCAACCTCAGACTCCTGGGCTCAAGTGATCCTTCTGCCTCAGCCTCCCGAGTAGCTCGGACTACAGGCATGCGCCACCATGCCCGGCTAATTTTTTCTATATATTTTTAATTGTCCAGCTAATTTCTTTCTATTTTTTTAGTAGAGATGGAGTCTCGCTCTTGCTCAGGTTGGTCTCGAACTCCTGAACTCAAACGATCCGCCTGCCTAAGCCTCCCAGAGTGCTTGGGTTACAGGCGTGAGCCACCACGCCTGGCCAGGGTCTGACAATTTAAAAATGATTCCTGTTTCTCCCATTAACTTGACATGTTCAAAGCCTTCCCCATCACTCCTTGTGGTAGAGCTGCCCGATGCACCACGGGTAGAGGAGTTGGCGAAGCAGACTTATTAAAAGTGAGAAGAGGCGGAAGCTCTTTGTCCAAATGCCATCCTGGGAAAGGAGTTGACAAGTCTCCACTGAGACCAGGACAGGAAGCTCAGCTCCCCTCCCCACCAAGAGCAGGGACGAGGGATAAGCCGTGGTCCAGCTGTGCGGTGCTCTGCCCGGCACCTGGTTATGTCCTTCTGGGTCAGAATCCCCCCTGAGCCGCAGACCTGTACCTGCTCTGCTCTCCTGTGCTGGGTCTCCCTGTCTCTCCCTGAGTTGACTTCGTTAACTTTGTCATCACACACAGGATAATCTTGCTTCAAACCAACAGTATCCCACTTTCCTCGATTTCCCTAACACCAAACTTCATGCTGACAAGTTGCATTTCCTACGACACTCTGCCTGCCGCAGCTTCCAGATCACGCCGGGTCTCCCCTAACCCGACAGGGCGAATGCAGCGTAGGGGCAGCTTCCCTTCGCTGGGGGGACCCTCAGAAGTGCAGGAGCTCCAGGACTGGCTGGCTTTGCTGATTTCTGAGGTCCCTGGGTCGTGGGGACCGTCCTGGCTGTCTGGAACCTGGCCCTGGGGTGATGAGGCAGGTGGACGTTGCATGGAGAGTCAGAGCCGGATGGGGACCCAGTGGGCATGGCTGGGAGCAGGACCGGTAGGACCCCTCCCATGCAGGCGGCTGGCAGCAAGGCCAGGTGACCGGGGCACACCCCGGGGTCCTCCAGAACAAGGCGTGTCCAGTGCAGGTAGAGGAGAAAGCACCAGCTTGCACCACTAGAAACACGATTAACACGATAGCGCTGACTGAGCAACGGTTAGGGGTATGGAAACGGGAAGGAGGAGGGACAGTCATATCAATATAGTAGCTATTTCCGCACAGGGAGGTCTGGGTGCCAGGCCGCTGTTGAAAGCACAGAAATTTCACCGCTACTCCTAAAACAGGGAGTGAAGCCTCCCGCCCACGCCCCGGCCTGCTCCGTAAAGGAAGGTTTTCCCTGTAAATGAAGCCTGTGCACAAACAGCCTACAGACGGCCAGCAAGTGACCCAAATAGATTTAGATTGTAAGTGAAATAAATTCTAACGACAACATTGAGCCCATAACCTCGGCAGTAAAATAAAATGCAGTGGAGGAAGCCGTGCCGAGATAGCAGTTTAATATTCACCAGATTGCAGAGCCAGTCTGGGAGGAAAACTACCACCCGGTATTCACGGCCACCCGGAGAGCCCCAAAATCTGAACGGTGATGTTCTGTAAAATGATGGCCAGGCGCTGCTGGCGCTTGATTTATTTCTTTGCTCCCTCCAGGGCAGGATAAGCCGTACCTGCTTCAGAGGTGCCTCCGCCAGAGGAGACGGGGCGTGGGCTGCCCAGTTCCGGGGAGGAGATGGCTGAGCGGCCGTCACTGGCGTGCGTCGAGCAGGTGCGTGGTGGACAGAGCTTGGTGCAAATCTCGGGAGGCCTGGGGTCCACCAGGCAGCTGTTTGATCCTGAGCAATTCTTTTCATCAGAATAATGGGGTGAGTATAATCAGAGGCGTGAGTATAATTAAAGGATTTTTAAACCTTCTTGCAAATGAAACAGCACGTCTGCCTGCCGCCGCCTCGCCTGGGCGTGGGAGGGTAGGGATGGAAGCACGGCGCAGAGTCGTCACCGAGTTGCCCGTTAGTCCGTTCAGATCTGACCTCTAACCTCCTGGACACGCAGGAGTCCCCTGCGTCCCCCTCGGGGTCACTCGGAGTCTGTCCCTGGATCTCCGACCTGCCCCAGCACCCGGCCGCGGGTGGCAGGAGCAGCGTAAGACATCCTAGAGCATCACCATTGTGTGATACATCCCCACGGACTTCTGGTTCCTCGGGATTGCACCCTCGCCAAGATCCCCACCCTGCCTGGGGCTGGAGGGAAGGAGGGAGGGAAGGAGGGACAGACAGACATGGATGAGGGGAGACAGGCCCGCCCCCAGGTTTGCAGAGTGACTCCGTGGAGAAACCGCGCTGCTATTTGAACCTGAGATTGCCCTGACATCTGGATGGCATCTCTCAGACCTTCATCAGCTGTCACTGGGCTTGACACCGTGAAGCTGTAACCTGCTCCCTGTAGCCGCTGACACACTTGGCCACAATTTTAGAATCTTCATGGCCTGGGCTCCCACCACTAGACTCCATAAGTTGCTAGTCCTCGCTCTCAGCAAACACGTGAGCATGTCATTTTCTGTCCCTTGTGGTGTCTGTGTTAGCCGTGCTCATTTTAGGATGGTCGTTCTCTAAGATAGAAAACAAAAGACCTTTCTTTCTTCCTCAGAGTTAAAATTCCCCTTCGAGTGCTCATTGCAGTCAGTATTCTACACCTTTTGTGTTCTTGGCAAATACTCCCAGAGAACTCTCTAGAAGCGTCCGAAGTACTGTAGTCGTGACCTTGGTTTTCACAGAAAGGTGGGGCGACGTCCCCGCGTAACACCCACTGCCTCAGTCTGTGTGCACCTGGGTGACGCCAAACACCTCTCCAGGGACCATCATGCCTCAAATCTGCACCGGGATTCTCCTCTGACCATGCTCTGACCAGACAAACCCCGCTCTCCGCCAAAGTCAGCTGTCACTTTAAAGGGTCTCCCTCCCAGAGCACCCCCAGGACCCCACTGCCACATGCCTGGGGCTCCCCGAGCCACTCCCCACCCCTTACACCCCAGCATTTACAAACTCGTGTGGGTTTCTCTCTCCCACTGCAAATATCTATGCAGTTAAATCCATGTTTAGTTAATATCTATACAGTCCAGCGCACCAGGTCCTTTCCTGTCTCCAAACAAACATTTATCACATTCATGCAAATTATCTCGAGACTGTCGCAGCAGTGCCGGCGTGCAGAACCTCGTGCTGGCATCCAGCACCCCCTCTCTGCCCTGACTCTCCGGCCCACCACTGAGGCAGGCGGTGGCAACTTGGAAAGAGATCCCTGCGAACCCGAGCTCTGGTCTCCTCCGTCGTGAAGCGGCCAGTCACCTGACCTGCAGTCATGCCCACCTATGGCATTGGGGTTTCCAGCGGCCTTCCCGGGAGGAGACCTGCAGCCCCCCACACACAGGGACACGCGGCCAGCAGGCAGGTGCGGCAGCCTCCCCCGAGCCCAAGCAGTGCAGCCACTTGTCACAGCCCTGCCCGTGTGGGCCACGTGCAACCTCACTCAGGAACTGGCTTCTAAAACTCGGAAGTTTAAAGAGGCTGGTTCCAGGTGACCCCACAAAGTCCGTCCGGCTCCCTGGCGTGAATATTACAGTCACTGCGGGGCTTGCTGCCACGGCAAGAGAGGTCAAAGCAGGAGAGAACACAGAGTTAGCCATCCGCGGAAAGAGGGAACGACCCTGACCGCCCCAGTGGCTACGGAAACGCAAGTCAAAACCACGAGGAGACACCACTGCGTACCCATGAGGACGGCTGCCACAACAAAGGGCACAAAATAAAAAATATTGCAGGATGTGGAGAAGTCGAAGCCCTTGTGCACTGCTGGCGGGAAGTGAAATGGTGCCACCACCGTGGAAAACGGTCTGGCAGGTCCTCAAAAAATTAAACCTAGAATTCCCACAGGATCCAGCAATTCCACTTCTGCGGATATTCCCCGAACATTGAAAGCAGGAGCTCAGACACGTGCACCTGCGTGCTCATTGCGACATTCTTCACAGTGGGCCAACAACAGAGACACCCCACACGTCCATCAGCAGGTGGATGGATAAGCAAAATGGCATACATCCTCACACTGGAATATTATTCAGCCAAGGAAAAGGAAGTTCTGACACCTGCTACAACATGGATGAACCTTGAGGACACTATGCTAGTGACATAGGCCGGTCAGCGGAAGACAAACACTGTCTGGCCCTGCTTACGTGAGGTCCCGAGGGTGGTCAAGTTCTCAGAGACAGAAAGTACGATGCTGGTTGCCGGGGGCGGGGTGGAGGATGGGGGGGTAGTGTTTAATGGGGACAGAGTTTCAGTTTGAGAAGATTCGAAGGGTCTAAAGAAGGAGGGTAGTGGTGTTTGCACGACAGTATGAGTGTACTAAATGCCTCTGAGCTGTGCACTGAGAAATGATTAAAACGGTAAATTCTACGTTACATCTATTTCACCACAAAAAAAGCCCTTGGGATCTGGGAAGGGTGACCTGGCAGACAGCAGAGAGAATATCCTCCCTGGAATAACAGCTGGGATCCTCTAGCCGGTGGTATTTATTGGCCAGACTGGCGCATGTCTCCTCTTTTTGGCAGCAGAGCCCCACCACCGCGGTGGCCAGGCTGCGGGAATGGAAATAGAGCCTCCGCTTTTAGCAGAGCTTTCGACAAGTTGGAAGCACTGACACGTTCATGCAAAAAGCAGCATTTTCTTTCTGTGCTCTCTCAAGAGGAGTCGCTTCCAAAGAATAGCGCTTGATTTTGTACAACTCAACCCAGGAAGACCGCGGAAATGAAACACACACGTCCCGGGCAGACGTCCCCGTTTGTGCCGTTGGGTTCCTACCACTTCTCTGGAGCTTCCAAACTTTTGTTTTCCAGAACACACTTGAACCGCAAACCTGCCCACGTGGCAAGCTCCATGGGTGGGGTGCAGTCCCACACACCAACCCACCCACCCACGCCGGCAGGAGCTACGCCCACCCGACGGGGCTGAGGGATCAACAGAGCTACCTGGATGCCACCCTGTTTTTACTTTTTAGGTACAAATGACACGTGATTCTTTGACATCCTAAAATTGTACCCTACTCTTCGCAGACACTGTGCGTATATCCGATGTTCCGAGCACCTACTCAGAACATCACGGCTTCCTACGTTCAGATGTCAGTTCTATGACAGCGAGCACCTGAACTGTGTTTTTCCGGCTCTGAACCTCCAGCGCTGGGTTTGTGAGAGGATCCCGAGAGATCAGGGGCAGCATTAGGACTTCCGCTTTTTCCTGGTGGACGGGGGCTGCCTCCATGTAGACATAAAAAGGCACATTTTATGACTCAGTTGATGTAATGATGGATATAATCCAAACTGAAGTTCTTTATTACTGTACCCAATTTTTTTTTTTATTATTTTAGAAGAAATCAGAGTGAAGATATTTCCATGGGCTTCTAACAGCATCACCGTGCCCAGTGGTGGACGTGTCCTGAGTACTTGCTGGGTGACGGTGACTGCAGAAGAGAGTCACCCCTCCACCTTCGTCCTCCTTGGTGACGTTGAACCTGGAAGCAGCAGACGGTGGCCGGCTGCGACCCCGCAGGGGCACCATGGACCCATCCATCCACCTGCGTGTACTTTCTACAGGTAAGAGACCCGAAGGTCGGAGGGGTCAAAGTTCTTTAAGGTCCACTGGACCACTTAGCAGAACAGGGACTGGAACCCACACGCCAGCACTTCCCACCCCACGCTGCACCTGTACCCTTGGTAACCACCCCCTTCTGGAACGTTCTCCAAGACTGTCTCTACCTTTTAAATTCTCAATGGTCTTTTTAAAGTGGATTCAAACTGTGTCTTCTCTGTGAAGCCTGCTCCAAAGCCATCATCATTAGCCTTTCTCCCCAGCAACCCCCAGGTCACTGATGATGGGGGTCCATCCTGTTTGGCATTAGAGAAAATTGCAAAGAGTTTATCTTCCCTTTCGTGTTGCAAACTCCTTGGACAAGGGGTGAATTTAATTAATTAATCAGGCCACCCATGCACCAGCCCTGCATTCCTTCATTTAGCCATTTGTTCATTTTTTTTCCCCTAATGAAATATTTATTACGGTCCTACAATATTTCCTGTGCTCAATAAACAGAAAAAACGGGTAATTAATTTTCCAACGTCCGCGTTTGACCGTTCACCCTTCATAGCGCGAGAGCCGAAATGCAAGGCGGAAGGAGCTGGTCTCCTGTTAGGTTTTTGGAGTCGTGGGTCCTGCCCACGGTCCCCACACCGGCGCGAAGCTGCCAGTACAGTAAACACAAATCCTGTGTAGAGGGTTTGTGTAGAGATGAGCGAGAGCGTTTGGACGCGAGTGCGCTCAGAGTTCCAGGAGAAATGATGGTTTTCCCAGGGCACGGGCTGAGGAGGATCGAGAAGGTTATTGGTGGGAGAAGAGCAGATTAAAAGCAGCAGGCAGCCCGGGGGTGCGGCCGGAGCGGGAGAGGAAACAGAGACAGGAGGAGGCGCCGGTTGGGAAGCGTGGGCAGGACCAGGGCCAGACCCAGGGCTCTGACGCAGAGCCAGGCAACTTGCATTTTGACGGGGACAGAACCCTAAACTGGAGTATCGAACCCGGGACGGTGGAAACTCAGGACACGACGTGGGCCGCTCTGTCTGCGGGGAGTTGGGACCTGGCCCCAGGAACACCACTGGCCCCGACTTGGTTCCTTTCATTCCTGAGCCTCCTTGCCGAGCCCTGCGCCCACTGGGCAGGTGGCGCCCAGGGGGCTGCCCCAGGAGGGGGCACACAGCATCATCGCGGGGCAGCCTCCCCACCACCCGCCACCCTCCCCGCGCTCCTGAGCTCAGCGCTCCGCTCGGTGTGGGGCTTGGTCTGAAGAATCAGAGCGGTAAGGAGGATGCTTTCAGCGGTTGCGTGGTTTCTCTTCACTCCCCGTTTCCCGAGCCAACGCAAACCCGAGAAAGAGCTTCCTTAGTTCCGTCTCTTCCCCTCCTTAGAGACCTGCACGGACGACAGGAGGCAGCCTACCCCGTCTGGTCTCACCTGAGGAGTGGGTCACGTTCTGCTCGTTACGCAGGTAAGGGACTGGGTGGACGGGTGAACAAGCTCACACGACTAAGCCCCCGGGAGTGGCAGCTCCAGCCCCTTGGAACCCCCTGCCCTGCCCGCGCCTCTCCCTCTCAGCATGGCCTCTCCAACGCTCCCCTGGGACACCTGGCGTGTGCTGGGACAGACCCTCTCCAAAGTGCTCAGCAGCCACACCTTCCTCTCCGCTGACGTTCCAGAAACACCAGGCTGGGGAGAGCAGATCAGAGTAAGAATTTGGAACTAAAAAGAGTTATGGTCAAGGAAGGTTAGAAGAAAAAAAAGTTGGTGGTTTTTTCTAAAATCATTTGACACAGTGAAAGACTGCAAGCATCGTGGAATTCAAGGAGCAATATTTTCTCCCCCTACAAAACAACTGACTTGTGATGAAAATTCTGAGATTCAGCCCTAAAGAGAAACGAAGGTACAAGACATGAGGTTTAAAATGCCTGTGCCTCACAGTACAGCATAGAGATTTTTAAAACAATCATAATATTTTCTTTCTGATTAAAAAATGTTAATTTATTCTAGTAATCCAGAATCTTGGTAGGTGGTGATACGAAATTCTATTATTGTACAGTTATTATGCTATGGTTGTTCTCACAATTTAAAAAAATTAAATTCCCCCGAAACTTGTTCTAAAGAATTTCCAGAAAATAACAGTGCGATTCTTTTGCCATATCCGTAAGGAATATATTTATATATATTTTCATTTAGATTAATTTCTGCTCAGGTTTACTGTGACAACTTTCTTTACTTACTTGGCACTGTCTGGAGAAAGTAATCCTCTCCCGCTGCTTAAGAAAAAAAAAAAAAACTGTTACAAGCAGAGCATAATCATATTTATTTAGATCCTTTCCCTAAACTCTATTTTAAAATGTGTATCACTAAAGCAGAGCCTACTGGCAAAAGGAAAAGAAAAGAACAGAATACCGCATTTGCAAAACACATTTCTAATTTGAGCAGCCTTTTTCTGCATTGTGAAGTTTTAATGTGGATTCGTTCTAGGTTGGGCTCAACTATTAAGGGTAGATTTCCGATACCCTGTGAAGCCGGGTTCCCACCTTTAAATATCGGGTGGTCTCCTTTGGAATCGACATCGGCTGAGACACCTTCAAACAGCGGCGTTGCAGAAAGAAAGTCTAGCTGACTACAATGCATGACAAGGTAAACCCAAACGCGTGAGTGAAATGGGGAAACTGAGTTATCAGGGACCAAGCTGCGGCTCTCTGCTTCCGCTGGTCTTTGTCTCAGCCCCATTTGTCCGGCACCATTCCTAGGCGGGTTCCCACCTGGTGAGGCTGCACATCTACAGCGGGCCTCCTTGTGTACATCCCCAGGAACCTGTTGTGTCAAAAAGCGAACCCTCAACTATATTCCGACGGATAGTGTATCTCTGCTAATAAGGATTCACAGGAACAAAAACATCTTCTCCACAAACGAAACAGAAAACTTTCTTTTCCATTTGCTAGATGCACATTGGAACCTCCCAACGGAATGATCTGAAGACAGGTAAGCTGGGAAACCCATAATATTCATGTGATTTTAGGAAGTCGTCGGACCCGTCTGGGTGGAGGAAAGGGGCTGTAGTCACGTGGGAATTATAAATGCGCCTTTTGTTGTAGTCTCGGGGAATTCTGAAGATTGATTAGTCCGATAACGTCAGGTACAAGGCAGGCCCCAGATGTAATGAACTCCGCTTATGTCAAATTTACCAAAATCCACGGGGTCAGCCAAATCTCCACGAATTTGAAGCACCGGGGAGCTCTCCTGTCCATATGTTTTCATTTAGAGGCCAATTTACTCCAAAAAGGGCTCCAACCAAAGTCCTAAAATATGTTGCGGCAGCATCACATTTACCCGATTGGCAGGCACCAATGCAGCATGCAGACATGCCACCTGACACGTGTAGGTCCTTTATTTACAATGTCAGCTGTTGACAGATCATGTGCGGTTCTGGCCTGGCAGGGAACACGCGTGTGCCCCTCCGACTACACGTACATTCGTGGGGAAGGAAAAAGTCATCATGTTCAGGGCTCAGATCAATAAGAACCGTCTGTACCGAAGGACCTCATCTAAATGATAATGGTGTTGCGTGCCCTGTGAATATCTATTAGCCCCAAAAAACGCCCAGATTGGATTCCTAATCTGCAAACAAATCATTGCACTGGATGGAGGACGGCTCCCAGCAGCTTGTAACTCCGTACTTTCATGCCCATGAGACGTGTACCCAAGAGGAGGTGCTTTGCAGCGTTGTTGCTGGCATCCGACCAGTGGTCCCAGCCCCCTTTTTCGGTCTGGAGCATCGGCCCGACAATAGCTCCATTGTGGCTGTCATGTGCTCAGGGGGCGGGCCGGCCTCACGCTTCAAATGTGAGATCACAACGAGCATAACTAATGCAGCCATCAAAGCAAGCAGCTGAACGTCCCGACGTGAAAACACCCACACGTTGCACATTCCTCTCCGGGGCTTTTCCCAGGGGAAAAGCGGCCCGGAAAGGCAGGTGGGACGTGGCCAAGGGGCCCCCAGCCTGCTCCGCGCTGGTCACCTCGCTGCCTTACCCCGCCGGCCTGGGGGGACAGAGGAGGCTGCGGAGTGCCCAGGTCTCTCACCCGTCCTAGTGAGCACGGTGGCGGGGAGCACCCTGGGCATTGTGTCTGACCGGAGCGAGGAGGAGACTCACATTGGCGTCCCTGTGGTGCCGGGGTGGAGGGTGCTGGGCCTTGGGGACCGTACAGTGGGAGAATGAAATTCGGGGTGAAAAGGAGCCACATTCAGATGGGGAAACAGTGCCCGGTTTGGGCGCCGGAGCCAGTTTCCCACCCTATGCAAATGCGTCGCATCAGCTGCGGTAGAAAGGAGTGTAACCACGGTGTCTGGCCGCTCTCACCCGAGTCTGGGACGAGTTCCTGAAAGCAAGGTGGCACCGTTACCCAGAGCGGTGGGAAGGTCCGTGTGGGTCTGAGCAAGGAGCAAGGGCATTAAAACCTGATTTTAACAAGAACCAACTCCGTCAGAATGGACCAAGAGAGGCCAGTCGCTTACAGGCAAATTGAAATTACATTAAAAGACAGGCACAAGGATTTTATGACAGTGTTGGAGCTTCCTAAGGCGTGACCCGAGAGGTTTGGTAACAGATCAAATCGTTACAAACTGTACAGTTCCTCAGGGATGCCCTGCTGGACTGCAAACCTACTCCAGTGAGTTCGATTAAGTGAATTAGCTGCGTAGTCTGCGTGAGCTGTGAGTCACAGGTGCCATCGGGTCCACTAGGTGGCGCTTCCGAACAACGCCACCGCGCTATGACGTCCCCGTGTTATCTCCCTGTGTAGGCGCCCACATTCCTAATGTGCAAAGCAGAAACAGGTGACTGCATTCTCCAGTTTTCCTCATCCTGCTTTCCCCTTCTTTGCCACTTTCCAGGTATGGAGGGTGGAGGGCTGTGTTCCCAAAATGCTCTCTCCCCCCTCCTGCAGCCCCAACTTCCAGGACCCCTGCTGGACCTTCAGCCGAGCCCGGACGCTGGCCCCACGGCTACGAGCAATTTCACTGGACACCTGAGACAGGATGGACCGAGATGAAAGCAGGACTTCCACGTAACTATGTCTGAACACAGACAAAATAATGAACATCGGGCAGCCTCCGAAGTGACCCAGCATCCCGTGATCCCGGCTAGCAGGTGTGACTGCCACTTCGTTACCGTGACATATGTCCCGTTGCGGGCTGCCCTACGTGTCGGGAGGGTGGATGAGGATTCCCCGTCACGGAATCGCCCCTGCTTCCCGACAGCGTTCGGTCCACCATGGACCCCATTCCCACAACCGTCCCCGAACCACCCACCACCAGCCCACCTCCTACAAGTCTCTTCTGGCACCTCTTGCTAGAGCACTTCACACTTCCCGGGGTGTGAGTCCTCTCTCCCTGTGGCTTGTTCCACGCGGGGTATCCTGAGCTCGGGCCTCTGCCTGGAGAAACCGACATTCCACCCTCCCAAACAGGCTCCCGGGACCCCGGCCAGGGCTTCTGCACTTGTCTCTGGTCGACAGCTTGCAAATCCCCATCTCTGGCGCTAACGTCTCGTTTGGATGAGGCTCAAATCTTCAAATGCCTGCCAACTATTCCCAGATGCAACGTTGCTGCACATTCAGATTCAGTTTGCCCCGAACGAAACTCATCATCAGCCTTCCCCCCGTAAAATCCTCCCTACCTCCCTGCAGCTCACATGACGGTGCTGATGGATGTTCAGTCTCTCAGGCTCTAGACAGGAACGAGACCCAGAGAAAGTCAAAAGCCGCGAGATGATGTATCAGGAACACGTCGGCTCTTAACCAGGCGTGAGAAGGAAAACCCATTCTGACACCTGTCCAAAACTCGGGTGGGGGTGTGGTTGTCAGCCTGTGTACAGGTATTTGAACTTCCCGTTCATACGATTCAGGTTGAGTCACTCCCTGCCGTGGCCCGTGACTGGCGTGCATTCGTGGTACTCTTGACCACTGGTCAGCCTGGGGCTACGGGTTTGCGTGTATCTCATTTGACTCTGGCCAGACTGGGAGTGGCCATGCTGTCATCCCCACTGCAGAGATGACACTGAGGCAAAGTCTCTGCGAGACGCATCGCCAGGTGCTGGCCCAGATGTGACTCAAACTCTGGGTGTCCAACACTAAGATAATTCATGGTGTGAAACTGTTGTGCTCACAGTGGACAAGCCCTGTGAGCACTGACCATCAGGAAAAAGCAAAACCTTCAAATAATTTGAATGTTCTTTTGCATTTAGACTCAAGTAAGAGAGAACCCTGGAAAGGAAACACAGATGCAGGTAAGCCTGGAACCCCCTAACCCTAAAGCCTCGGTGCCTTGTGTTCTGTCTGCACCTGCCTGAAAGTCTTATTTAAGTTTAATACAGATGGTCCTTCAGCTTGATTTATGCTATTAAGTAAAATGCTGTTGTGCATGAAGGAGAGAAAAAAATAAAAAGACCTAGTTAAGCATTTTTTTTTTTTAAATTAGCCTTTGGGCGTGTTCATTAACCGTGGGGAAACTGTTTTGCGTAATTTATGCATTGTATGCGTGTACATAGAGTGCCACATAAAATAGATCATTTACCCAATTAGTAAGAGCAGTGTCGTCTCTCCTGCTGGACTGCGGCATCCGCCAGGGTTTCTCCTAGAAATCTCCTCCGTTGCTCATGCACAGAAGCGACCTTCCGTTAAGAAGCACACATTTGGGTTTGGAAAAGGTCAAAGTGCCTTTTTATGCATTCACTCTTTTTATGCAGAAAATGAGTGAATCAGGACCGTTAGTAGCTGAGTATTCAGTAACCACCTCCTGCCTTCCTGCCCCCCGATCCAGGACCGAAATCAGTTTCCTCGGCTGATGCATTTTCTGCAGCTCCTGGTCTGGCAGCCTTCACAAGCACCATTTTTGAAAAAGAACTTCAGAAAATTTCCAGGGAGTTTCTCCTAATGGTTCTTAGCAACAGTCAGATCTCTGGATCCATCTGTGAAGTGGGTCCCACACCAGAGCATCGGGATGGTGGCTGGTCCAAATTAAGGTGCTCACATGTGCAAAACGGACCCTGTATTTCTTAGTCTTAACCTGACAAAAGGAGCATGAAATGTCTCATGAATATGTCCATATCGATTCCATGTTAAGGTCATAATAAGATGTAGAATACATTTGGGTTAAACATATTATTCAAATTCATTTTACCTGTTCCGTTTTACTTTTTCCAAGGTGGTTATGAGAAAACTCGAAACGGCGTTTGTGATCTGAGTTGCTTTGTTATTGGCCAGTGCTCTGCAGGACTCACTTCCCACGACCAGTGATACGCTCACTGGCCTTGCGTGTCCCTAAGAGATGATGCAGCGGTCGCCATTGCCCAGGTGAGCGTGACCCCTAAACTCTATTTTGCAGAGCATTTACACGTCTTCCTTGAAACACCGACTTTCCGCAGTCCGTGGTTTGAGAAACCTGTCATTGTAACGTTTTCGTCCTTGGCTCGGGCTAATTCAGACTCAGCTACATGCCACCTGCAGCCTTCTGAGGCACCCACAACAATCTCATGTGAATTTGACATATTTATTAACCGAAAGGAGCAACAAGATGCAGCCACTGAGGCAGGCGCTGTTGGCGATATGTATTTTAAAGCTCAAATCATTCATTATATAATCTGTTAAACAATTAACACTCTTTAAACATTAAACATCAATATCTCTCTAAATAGGTACTCATCTGTACAGGTATTTAAACATTCAGTACCAACGTGTCCAATTCAACTCTCTAAAACAGAATTAAAACCAGCAGTCCAACATACAGAATTATTTTAAATGCTTTAGTCATCTTAAAAATACTCCTAGAAAAAAATATAGAAGATAGTGCATGGATTATGAGAGTCATCCTTAGAAACCTGCCATTCAGCTGGTTTTGAAAGTATTAATATTTAAATCAACTGCAGTTAGCAGGTGGATTTTTGCATACGTGGGACAGTCAGGCAGAGAGAGCATCTCAGAAAAGCAGAAGGAGCACAACAGGTAACAAAGCCACAGGTCAGGAAACGGGACGTGCCACGGCCTCTCCCACGGCAGGGGACACGGGCGGGTGTCCTGTTGGCAAAGCCACCCCTGGAAGACCTGGGACCGTCACAGCCCCCTGACACTATCATACCGTAAACTCTCGCCTGGGAAAACTTTAGCAGAAAGGTACAAAGAAACATCGGGTGTTCATGTCTTCAGGGACTTAAAATACGATTTCATGCCATAAAACACATTTTTTAAAATTTGCGCATTTTGTAGCAAAAAAGTTGCCAACGTTTACTTGGACGTCAGCTGACAAGTGAAGTGGGATGGACGCTGGAGTCTGGGGATTACCTTTCTTTCTAAATATGCACGGTTTACAGCCTCCGAGCAAAAAAAAGGCAAAGCAAGGCTTTGAATTTTCCCAAACTTGAAATATCTGAAAATCTTTGGAAAGGAAATGCCACCCACTTTCTGCCCCGTTCAACGGTCCCTGTCTGAGCTCCCCTGGAGGAAATCGTTCCGGGAAGGGCTCCTTCTGCACACGGATCCATCCTCTTCCGAAACGCTGGCACTGGCGCACGAAGCCAGCGGGACGGATGACTGAAAGATGTAATCCGTCTCTTTAACTGATTCCGCGTCATTAAGTCGCAGCCCAGAGGGGGCCTGGAGTACCGTGCGCTGGCCAGGCTGCGGCTGCGCCCGGTGCCTCTTGCCCAATCCCATCATCACCACACAGGTCCTCGCCAGGCACTGAGACGGAAGAGCTGGGAGTCTCGGCCAGACAGCCGGACGCAAATCTGTCCCCGCTCTGACTGTCACGGAGCCTCGCCGCATCACCCACCTGTGTGAGTTGCGAGCGTGAACCAGGTCAGCAGACACAGAACAGTGACGTCCGCGCCCTGTGCTTGAGAAACGTCGGAGATCATTGCACCTGTCTCCTGGGGTAACTAAATGATGGGTGGGCGGGAATGGGGTTGCAGGTGACATGCAGGATGCCTGGTTGCATTTGAATTCCAGGCGAACCACGGACCGTGATTTTCGTAGACGTCCAGTGCGATATTTGCATTTTCAGTCGCCAACTCCCGAGCCTCAGCGGGAGCCCACGCTTCTCAGACACGGATCCCAGGGCCGGGGAGCCGCAGAATCCCCAATCTCGCCCCCCGGCGAACACGGTGTCTGCCCCCGCTGGTGCAGCCTGCGTGGTCCTGGGGCCGAGGCAGAGTAAAAACGGAGGCTCCTCGCTCAGAAAGCATCAAGAATCTCAAGTCATGGAGAGCAGAGTCCCGCGCAAAGGCCGGGCCTCCTAAGGCTCCGTGGTGGGAAAGTTTGCGAGGCTCTGGAACATTTTAACTCTATGTGTCCTGTAAATGAAAGATTCTTTGACCCTTCATTGCAGGCCCAGAGATTTTCCTACGTGGGATCCAGACCTGTGTGCGTAGAACTCTGTGTCACCCCTGCACGGCCCGAGCTGTGGGAACTGGAGGGATGACCACAGCCCTCACCGTCCGCAGTGACCGTGCCGAGACTTCCTCGTACCTGGGCCTCGCCTCGAAAGACGCCTGCAGGTGGGTGTAGCTCAGACCACCCCGACACACACAGACACCTGTGGGACCCAGAGGCCCGTCAGGGCAGGGGGGCAGCTGACAGCCCTACGGTGGCAGCTCAGGGAACTTGAACCAGTCTATTCTGGGCCCAAACTCTGTGCCCTGTGTCACTCTGCCGTGCTGCAGAGAGAAGCTGATTAAGAAGCAAACATCTTCTCCTCAATTCCTTGTCCTACCATTTGCTTTTCGAATACGGGAACCAACCCTAGAAATGGTTTCTCAGTGAGCACAATAAACACTGACCCTGATCCCGCCCTGGGCCAGGCGCTCCTGCAGGGCGCGGAGGGGCAGCCGGGAGCCCGCAGTCCCCGGGTACCGTCTGCCCCAAAATCCCGCAACCCCACAATCTTCATCCTTCCTCAGACACAAGCGCCCTGTTCTTGCATTTCTCCTGCCCTCGTTAAAATGCACGAAGCTTTGCTGCGTTTATAATTCTTTCCATTTTCTGAGCTGGGTTGATGCCTGATAAGCACTCCCTTTAATTATTCATTAACATTTATTGCCTTTCCTTATCAAGAAGTGGTGCTAAACTTAAGATTTCTGCCTTTTTTTTTTCCCCTGAAGCAATTTAGTGGCCTTGGCTATCCCACCCCTTCCCGAATTTTAGGTTGTCCCTGGAGCACTGGGGACCAAATGCCTCGCACAGCTACACCAGGGGTGAACCTGGGGTCTGGCGCAGCTTCCAAAACTCCTCATTGACCAAGAGGTTTTACAGCCTTGTGAACAGCTACGCCAGCAAAAGTCTCCTGTTCAAATGGCCAAATGAAGGAAGACAGGGCTCATTGGTTTTTTTTTTTTTTAAGTGGCCAGATGCTTTTAGAAAAGAGTGATTAACCCTAATTAGATTTATTTAATTTGATTAGTTATAACACATTATTGGTGCAGGGATGGCCGTGCCCACCTCTGTGTGCAAAGAAGCAATTTTGGTGAACTGGGATCACTCCTGATCCGTCCCTGAGTGTACCCCTCATCCAGAGAGCAATTCATCCTCTTCCTTCTTCCTCACGCCATTCGTCCATATAATAAAGCCTCGTTCTTAATCACATCGCCGCATGTTACGGCTTTCGTGCCGGAGACGCAGGGCACCCACCTCAGGAATAGCATCATGCGTCTGAAATACCGACTTTCTCATTCGGATCGACAGATACGGCAAGCGCTTCTCCCCTGCAGCCTCGAGTGAGGGTTTGTGTTTCTTATTTTTACCTCCAGGGCTGCCAGCTAATAACGTAGTTGTTCCAATTACAGGTACTGCCTGAAACTGTAACCGTGTGGCTGAAAACCTCACTCAGGAGAGCCGGGTCGCAAATGCCCAGGTTTGACAGACAAATTCCGCCCGCTTATTAGACTTGTAGTACATCTTTTCTTATACATGTTGAAAGAGAGCCCTGTTATCCCGACAAGAGCTCTATAAAGCAAGAAGTTAGGGGAGAGAAAGAGAGAGAGAAATGAACGAGAAGGAAATGATGCTACCGGAGGCTACTTTTCACCTGGATTTGCTCACTGTCATTTCAGGAAATGAACAGAGGCCAAAAAAACAAGATGGACAAAGGGCAAGTTCGGGAGGGAAGACCCCGGGGAGGGTGTGGACCTCGAGCCGCTTTCTTCCGCGGAGACGTGGATGAAGCTCCTGGATTCCGCAGCTCGGGGAAGAGACCGAGTATAAGATGGGGCAGAGAGACGGATGACGGGGCCCGGCCGCCCACCCTGCCAGCCCTGACCTGCTGGAGCTCGGAAAGTGGTGCCCATGCGTGGCGCTGTGGACTGTGGACGCTGACCTCAAAACAGGTGGGAAAAGGGACAGCTTATCCCATACAAAAATTAATAAAAATCCACTGAAACAGAATGATCATAGTACCGATCAAGATAAAAATTGGTTTATTTTTTATATTTTTATTTTTGCAAGTACCATCTAGAAGTCCAGTTTCTATTTTCCCAGAAAGGGAGTCCCTAGGTCTCCCTTTGGGGTTTAGACCTCTGCCGGGACCTGCCTCCCTGTGGGGTTTCTGCTATCCAGGGTTCTTCCAGAACTTTCCACCAGGGGCTCTAGGCCCCCTTCCCAGCCGGGTCATTACTCTCATTTCGGCCCCTCGGGTACTCTCCAGCCAGGACACCCGTCTGCCACCCGTGGCCGCGCTGACTCCACGCCGCGGCTGTACCTGTCACTCAGCTCCATCCACGAGGTGCTGAGAGCACCGTTCCCATGGCAACTAATGCACCCCATCCAGGGGAAATGGAAGGTTCTCAAGTATAAGCAGAGTGGAAATTGGAGAAAATGAGGAGGGAACCCAAACTCAGGTGACAGGCTGTGCTCGTGGGAGAGGGAGGTTGCGGATGTAGCGCGTTAGGGCCACTTTGGAGGGCAGCTCCGGAGGCTTGTCCTGCTGCGGCTGTCACACCCGGGTCAGCCTCATCGCTGTCACCGTCACCGAGTGCACAGGAAAACCCAGCATCTAAACCACCCACTGGAGCGTCCGCAGCACATGTTTCTTTACAGCGGCATTTATGCACCACCCCCAACCTGCCGTCTACCCTGGAGGGGGGAAATGATGACAACTTAGAGCATCAATTATTGAGAGAAATCATCGAAGCACGGGAGGTTCGGTAGAGACCTTGAAAGACCATCCTGTTCTCTCCCCTCCTCCAGGCGGGTTTGTATTTGAGCGTCCAGGACGGACTGGCTTCCCGCGGGATCCATCGGGGTCGATCAGTCAGCCATCGGAGCAGACATCCAAACACCCCTCTGGTTCCCAGGGAACCGTTCAGTCTGTTCTCACCTCTTGAAATTTTAACCCAGATGTTTGTTTGGTTTTCACCGTAATCCCAGCCTCGGTGAATTCTTTGCCGAAATCTCGTGATGGTCTTTCCTGCCACATTTTAACTCAACACTTTCTTCTTTTATTCTCAGACATGTGGGTAGTATCTGCGCATCCTTTTTCGCCCATATCTACAGTGATCATGGAATCTCCCGGGGTTTGTGCAAAACATTTGATGACAAAGAAAAATATTCACAGGTGGTTAACTGAAACAAAATAAACTCAAAAAAAAAAAGAAAAAGAAAAAAGAACCTTAGCCCTACCTGAGCTTACGCTGTATAAAAAATTAATTCAAAATGGATCATTAATTTAAATGTAAAGCTATAAAACTTTTAGAAGAAAAAATAGAAGGCAATCCTCAGGAACTAAATCTGAGCAAAGAGTTCAGAGCCGTGACACCAACCATATGAACCAAAAGAAAAAAATTGATAAATAGACCTCCTCAAAATAGAAAATGTTGTATTCTGAAAGTCCATGTTGAGAGGACGAAACACATGCTACAGACTGGGAGTTCCTATTTGCAAACCTCACATTGGACAGAGGACTTGTACTTGTGAATATGCATGAAAACCTCACAAATCTCAAGAGTAAAGAAACAACCCATCTAGGAAACACTTCACTGAAAATGAGCTGCGGGTGGTAGTAACCACATGGAAAGATGTTCAACACCATCAGCCACTAGAGATGAACAAATTTAAAAGCACAAGGAGATATCCCTGCTCACCTATTAGGACATGTAAAATAAAAGTAGTCATAACACCAAATGCTGGTGAGGATGTGGAGAAACTGAGCCACTCGTGCACGGCTGCTGGGAATGAAAATGGGCAGCCACTCTGGAAGACAGGTTGGCGTTTTCTTGCCACACTCAACAGGTGCCTCCCACGTAACCCAGCAGGTGCACTCTGCGGCATTTATCCCAGGGAAGTGGAAACCTGTCCACTAAAAGAGCTGCCTGTGAATGCTTAAAGCAGATTTCTTCGTAACAGCAAAAACCGGAACAGCATAAATTTCCTTCAGTGGGTGAAGGTTGTACAAACCATGGTTCATCCGTAGAACAGACGGCTACGTAGCAACAGAAAGGATCAAACTCGTGACACATGCTGCAACCTGGATGGGTCTCGAGGGCATGGTGGGTGGGGGAAATGCCAGTCTCAGAAGGTCCCAGGGTGTGTGATTCCATGTGTGGGGCTCTCTCACAGTGACGCTTGGGGTGCAGACAGACTCGCGGCTGCCGGGGACAGGGATGTGGGCAGCCTGAGGGAGGTCCTCGTGGGGGTGGCACAGGGCTGTGATGAGGTCGTGGTGGTGGTCACAGAAATGCATTCACAGGATGAAACTGCACCGGACACACACATACACACACACACGCATGCACAAATGCTTGGAAAACTGGTAAATGCTGAATAAGGTCTCTGTGGTCCAGTTGACAGGGAGGTACCAACGCTGCCATCCTGGCTCCGGCCTGGCACCACAGCTACGTGAGAGGATGCCGTGGGGCAGGGCCGTGAGAGGTGGAAGGAATGACACCACAGTCGGCAGAAGCTAATGGACCTTGGGTTGTTTCTGGCGCCCATTCTACTAAGTGAAGTATCCCAAGAATGGAAAAGCACCGCCACAGGTACTCGCCAGCAAATTGGTGTTAACTGATCAACACCTAAGTGCACACATAGGAATAACATTCACTGGGTGTCGGGCAGGTGTGGGGGGGAGGAGGGGATGGGTATATTCACACCTAAGGGGTGCGGTGCGCACCACTTGGGGGATGGACACGCTTGAAACTCTGACTCGGGTGGGGCAAGGGCAATGTATGTAACCTAAACATTTGTACCCCCATGATATGCTGAAATAAAAAAAAAAAAAAAGAAGCTAATGGGCCTGAGATAATCGCTCCTCTCCCTCCCCAGCCCTCCCAGTTTATGATCCCCAAGTTTCTGAAAGATGGAAAATATTAAGAAAGCAACAAATTTATATTTATTTAAAAATGTACATGGGTAGCTGGGGTTTGGGTTGGGGGGGCTGTGCTGGCTCTCAAAGCTCATCTGGGGTTTATCTGGAAACCGAGGACAGGAGGTGACGCGAGATTCCCCGAGAACAGCGCCTGGAGAAGCACCTGCCTGTGCTCTGGGGCGTGTCTGTCTTCTCCCACCCTTTCTCTGGCTCTCCTGGGGGTGCTGATGCAGGGGGGGCCTCTGGCACTGCGCTCTCAGTGGCTCCCTCCCTCCACTCCTGCCGTATGACAGCCAGCACCCAGCCTGCCACAGTGCTGGCAGCCCCGGGCCACATGGGCCACAGGATCCGATGCATAGATAACCTTCTGATTCAGAGAAGCGCCACTCTTGGCAAGGGACAAATGGCGTGTTTTTCACTAAGTGCAAAAATATCCTCAGCACTGCAGATATTTTCTGCGGGGAGACCAGTGGCCGAAAACGCACACAAGTGACAGCTGGAGACCCTCTTGTGAAATGTGCTCTGAGAACCAACACCCTCTTCCTGCCGTGTCTGCACGTGGCTCTTAGAGATACATTGCCACGGTGGCTTCTGCTACTAAACTCATCGGTGGCGAAGTAACTGGGAAAGGGTCCCACCTCAGGTGACCTGCAAGGACAAGCCAGGGATGGGATTGGAACGAAAACCCCAGCTCGTGCAGAGGCTCCTTTGGTTGCAGAAGGATCGAAAGAACCACAGAGTGACGTGTTAGAGCTAAATTTCTCTCTTGCAAGCTGTGGCTTCCAGAAGATGTGTCTGAGATCCTTCGATGGAGAAGCAGATTTGCTCTGTGCTACCAGGAAGATCCCCGTCGGGAGCTCACGTAGACGCTGCCCGGCACAGCGCGCAGATGTAGGCACCTTCTGTGCAAGTCGGTCCTTGGAAACGCAGTCAACACGGAGCAGGGAGCCCCACCAGACAGCCACATGGCTCCCCCTCTCCCGCCGCGGTATTTTTATTCAGAAATTTCCGGGCAGGCCCTGGTTTTTGGCTGTTGGATTCCTGAATCTGTCTTGTGGGGCCTCCTTGCCCACGGTGGAGCTTAGGAGCTGCCTTTGGATAAAGGGAGAAATGATTCATGATCGAACCAAACGGATTCTTTTAATGAGCTTGCCCCAGGGGATACCAAGCTCTTTTTATGAGCAAATTTAATGAATCATAATGAATTTCATCCCATGAAAGCGATGCGTATACACCGCAAAGGAGCCACAGAGCAAACTGGCCCAGACTCACGTCGGCAAGGAACACATATGGGCACAGAATGAGGAAGGTAAGTATTTTACGTGGATCTTAAATACTCGTCATGAGGTTCGTAAATACAACACACGTGATCGCTAAAGTAATTTTCAACAACAAAAAGATAGGTGCAAATTATCACGGTGCTTTTCTATAAGAGCTTGTAACGCTTTTTTCCAATCTTTGTTTTCTAGAGAAAAGGATTTCTTTCCTGCAAGATGTTATTCCAGTGTGGACTCCCTGACGACGCCTCCTCCAGCTCCCTCACTGAGCTCTATGAAAGTCTGGGCTCCCACGGCCCAGGGATTTTAAAAAAAAAAAAACAACAGTTTCTCGTTTTCCCCGTTAAATAAATGTTGATTGGAAAGGAGACAGGTTGGAAGGGTCAGAAATTACAGGCAAAGGTGGGGCCCTTGTACTTCTCCCGCCAATCCTGCTAAAAGCAAAGGGAACCCACCGGAATGTTTTAGGAAATGGATTGACAAGAGCAAATCTTAATTTTAGGATGACGGTTGTGGCTCCCTGAGGGGAAGCGTGTGCATTTAGTTGGGCTGGCCAGGACAGAGCAGATGTCTCAACCACAGCACGCAACCGCTCTCCCCAAAACCAACGCCAACGACCTCCCGGTTAGTAAATCGTCACCTGCATGCCAGTCTAGCAGTGTGCCTGGGGTTCAGTAAGCGCTCCATAAATGTTTGCTGAATAAATGCACGTACAGCTCCAAAGAGATCCAAGCATTAAGAACAGGGAGCAGAAAGGAACAATATACAGTGCGTGTTTGAGGTAGGACGCTCAGCACCCTGTCGTGACAGCTGCACTCACGTGGAACTGTGTACCACACCTTAGCCAAGACCATATGTGGGGCTGTGCACGGTGGCGGCTCACACCTGTAATCCCAGCACTCTGGGAGGCTGAGGCGGGAGGATCGCTGGAAGTCAGGAGTTGGCGGTTACAGGGACCTATGATCACACCATGGCACTCCAGCCTGGGCAACAGAGTGAGACTCTGTCTCAAAAAGAAAAATCATATGTGGACTGATGAGCTGTGACGTGGGGAGCCGGAGGTGTTTGCTACATACCTCGTTAAATAAAATAGTTATTAGAAAGACAAATAAACAGAAACTCTTCACATCACTTTAGACCTCTCTGTATAGCCACCTCTTCACAAACTCGTGGCCTCCACTGGCTCTGGAGAATGGATCTCTAATAATTACCCGCAGTAGCAACACGGCGTCCTCTGGACCGAGAGTGCTGTGCTGGACGCGTGTCTGCACCTTCCGGACGGGACCAGCGAACTCGAGGAAGGTAACTTGGACTTACCCTGAGCCAGGCTGTCCCCACAGGAGCTAAGCGCGTCCACGGAGTTGTGCCGGTCAGCACCTGAGCATGTTTGTGGGGCTGCGAGGAGCATTTTGGAGAACAGGTGAAGGCTCAGTCCTTGCCCACCGGGAGCGTATGATCTGTGGCTTGAACGACTCCCGTTTGTTTGGCTACCGACTGTTTCTCTGCCTTTTGCCAAATTCATCTACACGTGAAGCGGACGTGACAAGCCGAGAGTCGGGCCACCTCTAGACAGCGAGGCAGAAAACCTGAGCGGGAAACCACGGAGCAGGTGCCATCGGCCGACCTGCCGTAGCGACCTACGTGCGCCGTGGCTGGCTCCAGCCAAAGTTTCCATCCATCAAAAGCCCTGCAGGTGCTCGGAGCCACCTGTGTGTTGTTTTTTCCCTTTCCCGAGAATGTCACCAGCCAAAGTAATTTTAAATGAGTAATAAAATCAAAAGGTTTGCAACCAGGCACCCCTAGGAAGAAAGTCTCTGCTGCCACTCTGCAATTGTCCTCAATTTCACACAACTTGCTTTGAAATGCCGGTTGCTATGAATGTCACATTTATAAAGGGAAAAATTCAGGAAAGTGAGTTATTTTGGGAGTAACTTTTGCTCAAGAGGAAGGCTGTCACATAAAGTCTGCTCGTATCAAAGACACGTTAAGACTTTGCTCTGCCTGCTGCTGGAGGGACCAGTTACGGGGACGTCTTAAAGGGACGCTTTTCCCCTCCTTGCAGGCGTTAGTGTTGCTGTACCGAGTGCCCCAAAGCTCAGCTCCCAGGAAGCTCGCTCTTTACGAAGAATTATTCCGGGCATCACAGCAAATACAGAAAACTACATGATGCTCATAATCTAGAATCATTAAAAATAGTAATCTGCATCATTGCTACATTTCTTATTATTTTAAAGGAATAAATCAGTACAGTTACAGCTTAAAACTCCCGTACACACCTCCCCAATTCTTTCTCTTTTATCCTTCCTGAAAGGTAACCGTCATCGTGGATTTGGTATAAAATCGGTGCCCAATAATGCTTTGATGTTTGCAGTGTATGTGAAAGTATATGCCCATGAATGGCAAGTTAAGCTTTATGTAGATGGCAGAATACGTAAACAATTGTCAGGCTGACTTGCTGTGTCCCAAACAAGCAGACACCTCTAACTGCAGCCTGCCCGGGTCGTATCCGGGCGGGTGGCCATTCTAACTTAACCAATAATCTCTGCTGACCTCTGCCCCCAGAAGAAGACTCCGACATGAGGCTGGAACGTACTTAGGATTGCAGGAGAGGAAATGTTTACTCCCAGTCTACGCGACGCGGCAGCAGACAAGTGATTAACTGGCCGGTGTGTATCAGAAACTAATCCATCTGAAAGCCGGCCCACCTTGTTACATAGTTGCACCGCACTCTGTAAAGTTTAATTAGATTGTCACTGGCCAGCCTCTGGAGTTTTATTAATTTAATGACATCAAAATTAGATGGCCCTGGTGGTGTTGTAAAAACACTTCTGGCTGGCTTTGGAACAGAGCATCACTCTTTTGAGTGCAGCCCCGAGAGAGCTGCCTGGCCGTCCTGGGCCCTCTGGGGCAAGAACTCATATTCTAAGCAGGAGCCACACGGGACAGAGGGGCAGGTGCGCCAAGGGAGCCAGGGGAGAGGCGCCGTCCTGACACCCCGGGATGAGGCTCAGAGCCCTGCCATGGGGCAGCGAGAGTCCCCCTCCCGCCGCGCAGACGCCGCCCACGTTTGCTCCTCTCCGTGAAGCCTGGAGCAGCTACGTGACCTCTCCAAGCCTCAGTGTCCCCATCTGTAAGATGGGGACACTAATCATGCTGAGTTTACAGGTGTGCTGTGAGAACCAGATGGGCCACGTGCTCACGGCTGTGCCTGGCACAGGGCACACGTGCTCTCCCGTGTTTTGCTCAATACAGATGTTTTTATTTGCACCAATTGAAAGTTATTCTAGAGCGAATTCCTGGACCCATCTCTGCATCTGTAGGGTCAAGCGGATTTTCCTCTGTCAAACATGTACCACCTTGCATCAGCTTCCCGTTATCCGGAAGTTTTTATATTTTTGCCATTCGAATGCTCATGTCTTTATGAAGAACTGAACCCCTGAGAACACGGGCGGGCGCCGTGATTGCTTAAAATCCTCTGCAGCCCTGAGCAGAGCCCCCTGGCACGAGGAGGGACTTACGGGCTATGTCACTGTTCCTAAGATCCAGGGGATTCTTAGGAGATATTTACTGATGATCACAAGTGGGCACAGGTTATTTCGAGACAAAGATGTGTAAAATTTGCTGAGGCTCATTTTTAAGAAGAACATTTTTAACAAGAAGAAAAGGAGTTCATTCCATTTTTTTAAAAAAACAGAGGCGAGTTTGTGTGTGTGCACACTCACCTCTCTGATGGCGTTATTTATGAACATAGCACGACCTTAGGCTGAAACCAGACAGTTGAGCGTTGCCGACAGTGAAAGGCAGTAACAACACTGAAAATTTTGATGTCAGAACGTTGCCCCTTTATTTACTGCAGGGTAAACCAACGGCACTTATTGTGGGCCATCAACAACTGCAACAACAAAATAAAAAACTATAAAAATTAAATTGTGAAAACTGAATTATTTGTATGATTTCATCTGTGGGATGTATTTGCATCACAGAGCTTAGCTTCTTTCTAATGTCATAAGACTATCAGGGACTGTAATAATCTTCAGGGGCTGTAAGATTTGTCAACTTTTGCAGAATAGGATGGGAGCCAAGGAAAGAGATTAAGGGAAACCAGTGAAATTAATCAAGTTTTTCTCTGTGTCCTGGCCAAGAGGATGCAGTAGGTTATTAGTCCAGCGTTTTACACAGTAGGAACACAGTCTGACCATTACCATATGTTGAATTTAAAATTATACGTTAGTCTTTTCCAAAAACAATCCCATAAAAATGTCAATGGCTTTATCCACTAAAAAAGGAGGTTTTACGTACAGTTTTCTGGAACAGAGAGAAGCCATCGTTCCAGTCCTAACACAAAGCAAAAGCATCATCGTGGGAGCGATTTTGAAAATGTAGGAACTTCGTAAAGCACTCCATTTTCCGCGTTGTGAGTTCGGTTGCATGATCGGAACACCGCAGCTCGGGAAAGCTACTTGGCAAGTCCTCAACCATTGACGCCGATTTCTGTGACATCAACAGAGGATAAAGTATCTGCCCCGCAGAACGTTCACCGATAGTGAGTTGGGGAAATAGATGCATTACCGTGCGTGCCGTGAAAATCCAGGGGATGAGGTAGCCAGCAATTTCAGAGGTATTTCCCATGAAGCTGTTACACGTTTGCATTTATTGCTAAAACCATGTTTTAAATTTCTGCATGATGAGGTTTAAAAAGTGTTCTCCACTAGGGCTGCATTCAAAGAGATTGTCTTATCCTATCAGTTAAAAACAAAAAGGAATATAAATTTGCTGGTTAACTTTTTTTTTTTTTCACAGAATGACCCAGTTGCTCCAATGCACTTCAAAGGAAAATAAACATGAAAAATGAAATGACACCGTGAACTACTGTGTTGAGCATACAGACAGTGGGTCTCCCAGCCTTTTATTTGGGTTTCTACATGTCCTAAATGTGGGTGGCTTGGAAGGGAAACCAGGCTTTACTGAAAGACACTAACTCACCGAGAGCCCTGCTTGTTTCTCCGCACAGAGTCGGAAGGACTCCAGTGGTCTCGCTCGAGGACACAGCTCAGGAAAGAGTCCTTGACCCACGCGGGTAGACGGCCCCAAACCTCAAAGGCAACGTGGGTGCGGTGGAGGATCGGGGGAAGGTCCCAGCTCAGAACAAGGAAGAAGGAGCCGAGGGTGGGGGAGGTCCTGGTAACTGTCGCAGGAAACTCCCTCCGGAGTGGCTGGACCAGACGTCTCTCCAGCATCTTCCGGCCCTGCTGAAGGCTGGGGGTCGTCCACCTGGAGGGGAAGCCCAGCTGGGCAGGTCGAGAGGGAAGCCGGGAAAGTGGAGACGACTTCACTTCTGTTCAGGTGACTCGACTCTCTGTTCGTAAACTCTTAACTGAGAAAATTCCACCCCACTGCCCACCACTACCCCAGGAAATGCGTTTCCACCACCCACTCCGCAAACACGTGGCATCGAAGATCATGCTTATTTGCCTTTATAGTAATACCTGAGAGCAAAAGGTGCATTTTAGAACCTCACCGGCCGGGAGTCCAGACATTTTTATCATTTTTTCCTAAAGTACAAATTGAGAAACAATTGATTGGGTATAAGTTTTTAGAAGAAGCCACATTTTTACAAAGCGCTGATTACATAGTTATATTCAGAGAACAAATCTAAATGCTATAAGTTTTGAAAATGTAAAAACAATATGACTTAGAAAAATCAGAAGAAAGTTAAACCATTTAATAGCTCATCCCATATGCATGCATTATTCCTACGATTTAAAACAAATACAAATAATTATAGTATATTCACAGTAAGGGTATGGATAGAGAAAAGTATTCAAGATATATTTTTGTGAGTAATGTTTTTTTACTGTGGCAAAGTAGATGCAACATAAAATTTACCAACTTAACCCCTTTAAGTGCGCAATTCACACTGTTCACCCGCATGGTTTTGCAGCCGACACGCAGAGCTCCCTCCGTCTTCCCAAACTGCAACTCCGCACCCGAGCCCCTAGCAACCGTTAAATCCTGTCCACTTTCTGTTTCTATGATTTCGACGACTCCAAGTGCTTCGTCTGAGTGAAATTATACGGTAATTGTCTCTTTGCGCCTGGCTTATTTCATGAGTACAATGTCCTCAAGGTCCACCCGTGGGGTAGCAGGTGTCAGAACGTCCTTCCCGCTGAGGCTGAGTGACGTCGTGTTCTATGCACGGACCACGTGTGGCTTGTGAATAACGCCGCCACGCCTGTGCATGTGCCGATACCTCTTTGAGGTCTTGCTTTAAATTCCTCTGGGTCTATATTCAGAGGTGGAGTTGCTGTATCATATGGTAAGTTTACATTTAATTTTTTTTGTGGAATCTTGATATACGTTTTTAAGGAAGGAAAGTTAATTTCAAAAATGCGCGTGCGATTGCATTTTTGGAAGACGTGTTAAAAATATTACGAACAGATATGTACGTGCAGAATGCATAGGGTGTCTGTGGGACACACTGTCCAACATTGGCCCGAGAGAGAGGCCGTGTGGTCCACCTCACCTGCGCTGTGCACACCTGACCCGTCGCCTGCTACCCAGCCCAGCGCCGCACCCGCGGTTTATCTCCGGTGGCCACACTCGCCACCGCCCCTGGGGTGTGAGTCACACGGGGACCCGCTGGTCCTCCCGATATCTGCAGCGGCTCTTGTGGCGGGAATTCCTTAATCACTGCTGAATGAGTGACCAGATATTTACAGTGGTTGTATCAGGTCAATAAAAACAAGAGATTGAGGAAATGGAACGTGTTACTTTTCCCTTTTAATTCTGTGATGTTTGATTTTTGACATCTATAGCAAGTGTTACATCGTAATGTTTAAAACGTTAAAGATGACGGATCCTAGATGTCCGTAACCCCGTAATCCGAAAGGTCGACCTTTATTAGGGTCTCTCGGGCACTCTCAGGCAGCCCGAGGAGCTCCCAGCTGTGCCCCTGAATCCCTTACGCTTCTAGAAGACACGCGAAGCCCGGGCTGTGCGGGTCCCGACCTCGGCTGAGGCTCTCCTTTCCCAACGGGGAGAAGGAAAGAGCGTGAGGGAGGAGGGGCTGAAGCGTGTTCTCCGTAGGTCGCTGCCCTGGCTGTCTGTGGCTCTCAGGACTGCGGGTGTGACCACGGACAGATGCTAATGACGCTGCCTGCTAGGTGGCATCACCAGCCGCCGGGCAGACTGGCAGCAGGCGGCGGCTGCCAGGTAGAAAGTTTCTGATGTGTCGAGGAAGAGCCGCCAATAGGAAGCCAGCCTGCAAGAAATGCGCTATGTGTCATTAATTTAACTGAGGTCCGTTTTAACTCACCTTGTGTGTCTAGAAAGCTGACTTTGCCTGCCTGCGGAGAACTGGATGGTCTGGGCAGGTTCTGTTGGGGAAAGCTCTGTAGGGGGAGAAGCGTTGATATTGTGGACACAGAAAAGGTGCTGAGAAAGGCCAGGACAACATCCTGTTATTCTGGGGTTCCCCACAAAGAACTCTGTGCCGGGGGCCTGCCGGAGGCCCGCGGTGGTTGTTCACAAAAGTCTGAGCTGTCAGAGGAAGCAATTAGACAAGTGGGTCGGGGAGGTGGTGCCTCCGCCCCACCAGGCACTTCTAGGTCATGAGTTGCAGCCACAAGTTGCAAAACAGGAAAAAAAAAATATCGGCAAATGGCAAAAGGATGGCAGAAGTCACGCTCAGCTCCCTGGAAGGGAGCAAAATGAATGGCCACGGGACCTAATAACTTCCATTTTTTGGAGGAACAGATGTGAAAAGCAAACAAACAGAAACAGAGACTTGGGCAAGTGGGGAGTTAGGGGGATTGGATACATGGCCGGGGTCACCGCAGGGAGCCCCCGGTGCACCGAAAGCCGGACTTTGCTGGCCCGACGCGTGAGAACTGAGCCCTGCGGTTCTCTGGCAGGCGGGAGGCGTCTTGGTGTTGGCTTCTTGAGACCCAGGACAGGAAGGTGCCTCCCCCCTCCTGCAGGGGCAGGTGCCCCTGGTGGGCTCAGGTCCATCCATCCCGCCAGACCCCATCTCTACAAAAAGGAGAAAAATTCGCCGAGGGTAGTTGTGCGCACCGGTAGTCCCAGCTATTTGGGAGGCAGAAGCAGGAGGATCGCCTGAGCCCAGGGATTTGAGGCTGCAGTGAGCTGTGATTGTGTCACTGTACTCCAGCCCGGGCGACACAGAGAGACCCTGTGTCAAACAAACAAACAAACAAAAACACGCACACACGGGAGGTCCCCCCTTGCTGAAGATCAGCTGCTCAGAGCTGGCCCGTGTGACTGCGTCTTTCTATCCAGCCGGTGCAAAAAGGAAGCTTGCAGGAGAGACAGATCCTTCCTGGGGCTGCTTTTCTCTTTAGATAATTATTATAAAAGAAAAATAAAAAAAAACCTCTCCATAACCTCTCCACTGAAGAGCACTTTGATACGCATCTTTCCATTTGCAAACTTTTGTTTGAGCCGTCACAGTCTCCACCTACGCAAGTCTCCAGGTATTGTGCCCGCGGCCGGACGCATCTGATATGGAGCAGGCTTGAGTTATCACCGCGGGCTCTGAAGTCAGCGTCTAAGAAATGACATTTGGAGCGAAGATGAACCGTCCCCTGAGCCGACGTCCAATGATGGTTCTGATACGTTCTGGAGTCGTCTCGCCCTCCCTGTGTGCAGAAATGTTTGTGTAAAATCAGATCAAATAGAAGGTCTCTCCCCGCTCCCTCGGCCAAATCATCTTTCACTTAGTGTAGTTAAACAAATATTGGCCTGGCTGGGTAGGATTTAACCTTTTATAAATGTGCTCTGAGAGTTTATCTGTCCTTTGTCGGAAAGAGAACGGCACTTCTGCATTCAGAGCTCTGCCTCTCCGAGGGCTTCACGCTTCCCTGCCAGTCTTTGCGAGAGAGACCTGCGTCCCCCCGTCCCGTGGTTTAGGTTTGGATGAAAAACGCGGCAAAGAGAAACAGATCACTTCCCCCACTTGCCCGAAAAGCACCCGCAGCGTTGAAATCTCTCTCACGGAGGAAACCACCGGAATGCTCTCCGGTTTGGAGCTGGATCAAAACGTGCCAAACGGGACCTCGGGAGCCATCTGGCCAGGAC
The DNA here is from genome assembly GCA_963574885.1 of Lepilemur ruficaudatus. Classification (NCBI taxonomy): domain Eukaryota; kingdom Metazoa; phylum Chordata; class Mammalia; order Primates; family Lepilemuridae; genus Lepilemur; species Lepilemur ruficaudatus. The sequence continues at coordinate 51,387 of CAUYRT010033774.1, forward strand.
CACGAGATTCTCGGTGACCTTGGCTCCATCCTGCATGACAGACCTTGGCCGGGGAAGATACGGGCGGGAGGAGTAATGTCCTCATCTGAAGAGGCTGAGGAAAAGGAATACGATAATGAAGTACCCACCCCGGTGCGGGGACTGTGGACGCAGACTGTAGGGCTGCCGGCCCCAGGTGCCCACCCCGTCGCTTCCGTACAGGACTGACAGCCGGTGCTTTCTGTGCACCCTCCTACTCCTATAATTCTGAACTTGGGTGTTTTCATTTCATCAAACAAGTACCTTATCGGCACACAGCGTATGATTCCACTTATGCGAGGTCCCTGGAGTAGTCAAATTGACAGAGACGACGCAGAATGGGGGGTTGCCTGGGGCTTCCTCAGCCACAGAGGGCAGTGGGCAGCGCCGCCTTAGGGAGGCGCTGGGAGGATTTAATAAAAGACACGCACGAGGGCAGAGCACGATGCCAGGAACCAGCAACACCTTACCAGAAACGCAGATGGAGAGGCGCGCTCCGGGCTGCGGGGTGCGGGGCGGGGCGGGGTGGGGCGGCCGTGCTGAGGTCAGTCCTCTATTCCGAGAAATGCAAAAGAGACAACAAACCCCAGGCAGCGTGTCCCTCTCTCCAAAACCTTTCCACCTTGTCACTAGCTGTTACCTAGCCTCCGAAAACACGCGGCTGCCATTCCTGGTGGAATTCAACCGCGTGCGGCCTGCTTTCTGAGTGAGCACGGTCTGCTGTTTCGGGCTGTAACGCCCCCCGTGCGTGCGGCGCTGTCGGGGGACGATGAGAGCGTGGGGGGAGCGTGCAGGATTGCGGACAGGCGCTCTATTCTCTCCCTCCCCTTGGCCTGGGGTGACGTAGGAGAGTGAAGCAAAGACCCCGGTCAAAATGGCTTTGCTCGTCTCGACGGGGGTGGGCTGGGAGAGGGGCGGGAAGCCCGTCCCTTGTCTAAGAAGCCCCTGTGACTCCTGCCACCGAGTTGCTAAAAATGACGTCACCGGCCGGGCGGCTCAGGGAAGGAGAGATGCTACTCGGGTCTCTCGTTAGTAATCACGGAGCCGGACAGCCAGGGACGGAATCCCAGGGACCTTCACATGATGATAAAGCACAACTTTGCCATTTTCCATTTTCTAGGAAGACTTCCGCAGTTTAGAGTTTTGAAAATGCAACAGCCGGAGCAAACTCAGCGGGGAGACCGTAGGTGAATCTCCATTCATTCCTGGATAGCGGAGAGCTCCCAGAAATTAGGAGCTGGAACATGAGGAGTCCAGACAAGGACGGGGCGGAAGGGCTGTATTCTAACACCGTGCTGCGTGGAGTCCCCCGCACAGCATGTCATTTCTCGCTGACGGACTCCGACAGCCTGAGGATGCCTTGCCTGCGACGCCGCAGATGCCCGGGTGCGCGCAGAGCTGCGGCAGCACCTGGGCAGGTGCTCAGGGCCCACAGCGCTGTGTCCCCCTCAGCTTCCTCCCCAGGGCCGCCGCGTCTGTAAGCCTGCCCCCCCGGGTGCCCGCGTGTCCCCGGCAGCCCCTGAGTCCCGTGCAGTTGTGAGTTAGGAATTCTGCAGCCAAGAACAAGGAATAGCACATTTAATCCACGCAGGGGGTGAGGGGTTCCCTGGCATGAGATAAAGGCTTATGGCATGAGGCTCTGGAGCGTGTTTAGCTGGGAGTGGGTCCCATCTCGTGGGCGTCCTGGGGGAAGTGAGGTATGGAAGCTAAAGTTTGGAAAGTCTGCGTATCGAGACGTTTGGTATTGAGCAGACAGAAGCATCTGTATCTGGGATGTACATTTTCTGTGTGTTTGCATCCAAAATGTTACCGATAGGCACAGCTGTGCTCTATCACCTTAGGACATTATCTAATTTCTCCAACTTGTGCCGTGGCGTCAGCCTAGCTCACAGCAACCTCAAACTCCTGGGCTCAAGCGATCCTCCTACCTCAGCCTCCCGAGTAGCTGGGACTACAGGCATGCGCCACCGTGCCTGGCTAATTTTTTCTCTATATATATTTTTAGTTGTCCAGCTAATTTCTTTCTAATTTTTTTGGTAAAGACGGGGTCTCGCTCTTGCTCAGGCTGCTCTCGAACTCCTGAGCTCAAACGACCCGCCCGCCTCGGCCTCATAATTTCTCCAACTTTCATTTTCACATACTCCCCTCTTAGTTTATGAACTCTAAAAGACAACAGTGTCCTTGCGGATCACTGGAACCTGTAAGCATTTTAGGTATGTTGTCAGCTTCTTGAAACTTGGGAGCCACCGGGGAGGAAACCATTTGCACTTTTAGTGATTCACTTAGCAGCACGGCAGGTGGGAGCAGAAATAGTTGGGAGGTCACGGAATTCTTCGACCTGTGTTCCCAGCACGACTGTATAAACGCAGCAAACACAGCTCTCCGGGGTTTGCTACGTGCAGCTCTACCTGCTCACTCGTCCCCGCTGGCGTGTGAGGTTGGTGCTAAGGAATGAAGCCATGGTATTTGACATCACGGGATGAAGGGACTTACTGACTGAGGTTTCCCGGAGACGGCTGCCCACCCTGCCTGCAGGAGGCCCACCCTGAGACTAGGGACAGCCGGCCCGGAGGTGGGGGGGGAAGCCACCTGGGTCAGTACCTGGACACACCCCCTCCACACCAGCCTAACCCAACCCTCTCGGAATTCAGAATCCCTCCTGGGTCCTTTCTGCTCCAGGAAGGCTGACGCCGGTGGGAAGTCGGCTGGGAAGTATTCTAAGCTTTGGGCTCAGAAAATGAGACTCGGGGCACGGGAGGAAACATGGCAAGAGAGCAAAGCATCCCTCACGCGTGTGGCATGTCCTCCAGGTGACATCTGTGAGCAACTCTGCCCCCTGCTCCTCCAACTCCCTCCCTCTCTCTCCATCTCGTCCACAACATGCACACACCACACACAGATGCAGAGACACACACAGACACACACACACAGAGACACACACAGACACAAACACACACACACACAGAGACACACACCACACACAGACGCAGAGACACACACAGACACATGCACACACACAGACACGCACACAGACACACGCACACAGAGACACACACAGACACACACACACAGACACACACCACACACAGACACACACACACAGAGACACACACAGACACAAACACACACAGACGCAGAGAGACACACCACACACACACAGAGACACACACCACACACAGACACAGACACACACACACACAGACACACACGCACACATCACGCACACAGACATACACGCACACACACAGACACATGCACACAGACACACACACAGACACACACAGAGACACAGAGACACACACACAGAGACACACACAGACACACACACAGAGACACACACATTTTGAGAATTCCTCATATGAGCCTCCGTGGTTTCTCAGGGCGCCCCATGCCTCCCACAAGAGTCCCCGGGGGTCTGCAGGGATGGTGACCCTGGACCTGGCCGCAAGAGCACACAGGAGGAAGCCAGCAGGGACAGGGCTGTGGTCTTAGGCGCAGCCACCAGGCGGGCCAGCGCTGCACCTCGCTCCCCAAATGAGCTGTAAAAAAGACATTTTTCTGTAGTTGAGAATCATGGTTTCCCTAAACGGTGAAATACTTTCATGCCACTTCCCCTACTAATTACCATCTCGTTATTATCAGAGAGGACGGTTTCCTTGAAGCCTGGAAAATTTCCTTCCAGTCCATTCCAAGGGTGCAGGCGGCGGGAGCCGGCTTCCATTCCGAGGAGGACGGTGACACCTGGTGACCATTCTCTGCAGGTGCGAACGACCGCTCACCTGCGCGGCCGGACCAGGTGCGGGGTGGGCAGCGCGTTCTTGGGCCTTGTGTGACCCTGGGCTCATTTCACGGTGGCAGGATAACATCTTGATGAAAATGTGTAGATAGGAGAGAAAAATAAACACCCTGGGTCTTTGAAACATTGAAATCCCACAGGGTGCGAGACCTCAGTGAGCCACTCGCTGAACGTGGAGGAGCCTGGAGGTATGGAGGGGGGTGGGGCCACCTGGGTCCCCCACACAGCCTGGGCGTCACCCCCTCTCTTGTCCCCGACACTTCCGGCTTTCAATAGCACCGTCCTCGTCCGGACTGAAGTGGGAACACGGAGGCCAGGACATGTTCAAACGTAATCCCCCATCTCCATCCTGGCTGGTGGACAGGTGTGGTTACCTGCAGGCGCTCCGTGCACAGCAGCATCCCGACCTGCCACCCCGACACGTCCGTCCCACCCTCTGTCCTGGACCAGGAAGGATCCCACAGCTTCCGATGGGTCTTCCTCCTCCTCCCAAGTGGGGACAGATTTGTTCCTCTGCTCCGGAATTTTTGCTGTAAAGGAAAGCGTGAACTTTGGCCATGTTTTCAATGTATTCCTAAGCAAGATGTGGTTTATATAATAAACCCATTTTCCCTCCGTACAAAACAGGAAAAAAAAAAAGACTCAGGTAGGAAGATGTGTAGTGTGCCTATAGGACGCTGAGCTGGAGAGAAAGTGACAAAGGGGACCCCAGGTGGCCGAGCAGAGAAGCCACACCCTCTGCAGCCTTCCCAGAGCCAGCCCCACCTGCTCTAAGAACTCCTCGGTGATGTCCTGCCAGTCCCCTCTCCCCCACCCTCCCACCTGCAGGGCCGCGCAGCCCAGATCCAGGTCACCTGGCTGGACGGCCACTGCCCGAGCCCCTGTGCCCACAGGTGCCGAAGACCAGGTGTCCTCTGGAGGCTGTAGGGTCAGCGCTATGCATAGGACCCCTGGGAGTGACCCTCACTTGCATCTCAGAGCCACTGTGCTCGTGTTCAGATGTGCCTGGAGCCCCAGACAGGCTGGGGGGGGGTGGTAGAGGGCCTCACCGCCGGCTGCAGGGGAAGGACCCAGATGCTGGGGTGCCGCCTTACAGACCCTGCTGCTGGCGGGAAAGTGGGAGCAATGTGGGGCCGAGGCAGGGAATTGATTTTGCAAACACACTTCCCACGCTAAGGTGAAGGCTGCACTTCCAGACCAAAGCAGGGGTTTTCTTTGCGTCTCCGTCTCTGCCACAGGAGCCGCCGTCTCTGCCACAGGATCCGGTCTCCAAGTGGCCTGCGCGGTGCGGAGCATGCACACGGCCACGCCAGCTCCTCGGGCCTGCCCAGGGTAGACTCTGGGCTGCTGCCACCGCTGCAGACCTCGCAAACAGGCCGCACCCGAGGCAGCTGGGACATGTCCATCCTTTTGGAAACAGTGGCTGGAAAACCTGGGACCAAGATCGCATTCTGGCCTGTCCTAGGGTCACAGGTGTGGATTGCATCCATCCATTTCTCCTTAATTCTCTAATTGAGCTGATAATTGTGCAAGGTGAGCTTCCATGTAAGTGGGGTGTGACCACCTGCCCGATGGGAGGCTGTCTGCAGGGAGTTTGGTCCTAGAGCAAAACAGAAACGGAGCATCATGGGACTCAAGGCACAGGGTCCGCACATGCCTCCCTAAGTCCTGCCTGGGGGGGAATGAGGCCCCGGGGTGGACCTCAGCTCTGTCCACCTTGGCCCCGGGCCCCTCTCCGGCCCAAGGGGTCACCTCTGCTCTAACCATCACCTCTTGTGGAAGAATCCGGTGGTAGTGATCGCTCCAATCTAGGCTGCAGGTGCAGGCAGCAGTGTGGCTGGGGGAAGCAGGTCTGCACCCACTGCTGCCACTGCTGGGAACGGGCTGGGAATGTGGGGAGATGCCAGGTGGTACCCGACGGGACAGCGATGCCTCACCCAGGCCCTCACGTCACACGGCCGCCCGGCATATGGGGCTGCAGATTTGCAGCGGACATGGAGAGGAAGCCCTGGCTCGTGTGCGGGACAGCAGAGATCTGCTCCCCGGGAGGAGATGGAGCAAAGTACCCGCTGCACGAGCTCACTCTCAAGCACATGTATGTACGTCCTGAAACATCAACAGCATTTCCACCCAGTCCGCTCACTTGTCTCGGATGTAATTCAGCTGCAGCCTGGAGACTGTCATTTTGCAAAAAGGATTCTGTGCTATAAATAACTGTCCCTCAAGCCTAGGAGTGGGAAGGCTTGTGAATAACACATGAGCTGCGCAAGGCTCTGGCCTTTGAATCGGAGAACATGTGTTCCCTGCCTCGGGGGAAGGAAGCCTTCTTTCCAGCCCCCCTGAAAATCCTTGGCTGCGAAGGAGCCCAGCCCCTTCTGGGGTGACCCCTCCCTGCACGCAGCACCCCTGCCCTACTCGTGGGCTCCTCACCCTGCTGCAGGAGGTGGCAGGCCCTGCATTTGGGGCTCCGCAGGGCCACAGCCCCTCCATGTGCCCTGTCCATGTCTCCATGGTTCAGGACACACCAGTGATTCTGGGGCCCTGAGCCCAGCTCAGCCGGTGGACAACACACACGGCTGCCTGTCCCCACCCTGACGTGGGCCAGCTGCCTTCACCTGAGCCAGACGACTCCAGGCCACCTGCCACCTCCCACAGCCCATGCGGGAGCCAGATGACAGGCCAGGGAGCCAGCGCTCCCCAAGGCAGAGCAGCCAGCCAGCCTGACCTAGGAGAAGGACACTCTGCTCTCATGCTAGCCCAGGCCTGGACCGGAGGGAAAGACGGAAGCCACTAGATATCGGGCTGGGAGGAAGGTGTGGCCAAGGAAGCCTGTGCAGACTGGACCCTGTGCCTCTAACCGGGAAGGTGACAGAACCAGGCACGTGGAAACGGTCCCATAACCAGATCCTGACCCATTGATGCCTGGGACCAGGACACAGTAGGCGAACAATTGAATGCATGCATGAATGAATGAATGGCTATTCCTGTGCTAACTTGCTGTTCTTGCAAAGCCGCTGGGCCCAGGGGTGGCCCACTGTGAAGTCCCCTCCTGGGGCAGGGTGGCTCGGACGACCTGACTCTGGGCAAGTCGTCACTCGAGACTCATGTCCTGTTTGGTGTCTGCTCAGTGTTTTGCCAACAACCCAGTCAGGTTTGAATTTTAGATCAACGATGAAGAACGTGTCAGCGTAAGTTTCTTCCGGATATTGCGTGGGACAGGCTTACCCTGGAAGGTTTGTGAGCTTCTCACTGAGACTCACATCTAACGGGGTGCCCCGAGCTTCTGTCTGCTGAATCTGGGGACTGTCACCGACGTGCAGTTTCAAAACATTAGACTTCACGTTGGCACCAGCACGGAGACCCCACCTCCTACCCCCAGGTGTGTCTTCCTGGAGTCCAGCCCAGCAGGGACATCACCCCAGGACACCGGAGAGAAACGGTGACGGCCGGCAACCTGCGGAGCTCGGGGGGACCTGGGGAGTGGAGACAGCAGAGCCTCCCTGCTCAGACCGCTCTGAGCCCGATGAAATAAAGGTGCTATTTTATGTCACCAAAATTATCATTATTTGATGGAGTAAGAGTCGCTCCTCAAGGATCACGAGCTGTCCCCAGGAGGGCTTTTGCCAGGGACTGCGGAACGGAGGGAGATTGTTTTAGCTTCGTGATTATTAAGGTCCTTCCTAGCAAAGTGCTGGAAATTGTGGTCGAGAAACTATCAACCTTGCTCCGCCTGCAAAGGGAAATTGTTATTGCTACAGAAACTATGAATTGCAAAACGCCGTAACACGAGGATTTGTAATGCATCCCTGTCATATGAGCGGGAGCAGAGGTTGCTTGAATGTATTTAAATATTGTTGACGGGAAACTGCTGTCTTTAGAAGCCCAGCCATGGATTAAGATTCATATATATATATATATATATATATATATATGCAAACTAAAATGTTGGGAAAGAGACACTTGCCAACATAACCTTTAGAAAACCAAGAAAATCGTATAACCTGAGAGCATAATCATGGAGAAAAGGCAGAAATCTTGTGCAAGAGGTTTGAATCCGCCTGCGGGAGCTGCGTGTCAGGAGGTACCATTCTGGCAACATTTTTAAACAAACTGTTGGGTGGACACACTAGAGAATGGGAAATGTCAGGTAGACAGTTAGGATCTCGGCTGTTCTCGGGACAGGGGTGTCCTGCCTAGGTGCTGTCTCGAGCAGTTGCTACACCTGGGAAGAAGGATGGGGCGGGCACTCCATTGTGGTGCTGTCCCACCCTTAATCCCATCCCAGCAACCGCTACGCCTGGGGAAGGAGGGAATATGCTTTGTCAATCCGCGAATTCCCCAGGCCAGGCATCACGGGATTTAGGAAGTAACCTAAGGGCAATTAACATGCCATTAGCTTGAATCTGCCTTGAGGGGTTCACCCCGTCCCCCAGGTGGGCTTCCTTAGAGGGAGCTCTGCATGCAGAGGGAATTTTGAGGACACCTGTTGATCGTTTGATGACATCCCATGCCTCTCGAGAGCCCGCCCCTGGACTGGGCCAATAAAAGGAAACAACCTGAGAAGGAAGTCAGGAAATGAGTGTGTGGGTCTGTCTCTCTCCACTTGCAGAGACTCACAAGAGCTACTTGTGTGAAACTGCTCCCTGCCTGGGGTCACGCCGTCCTGTTGGCCCTGCTGGTGAATTTTCCAAGGAAGGAGTCAGAGGACCGAGATTGTAGCCTGGTCGTTCTTCAGCCAAGAGCACACCAAGAACGGAGGGCCCACTCCCACCGTGGCATCTTTGGTGCCGAAACCCGGGATTCTGACATTGCTGGTGCCGTGACTGGGATTTCCCTGACAAAACAGACGAAGGAATGATGATATTTAAAGGAAAAAATTCTGCAAACATGCAGGTGTTGGCCTAGGGAGGAGGGGAGGACAGAAAACTTAGAAACAGAGTATCAGTTGTATTCACGTACAAAGAAGCGCTAAAAACGCTGATACATTGTAACGAGGTATAAACTGTCATTGACGAAGGGCGGAGCTGCAGTGTTTGGCCTGAGAATCTTGTACCTTCGGTGAAGACGGTGGCGGTAACCCCACGTCCGAGACATCTGAAAACACACCAGCCGAGAGAGCGGAGGCTGAGGGCACCTGAACACCATGCAGAGGTGAGAGCTCACGGCGGGCTGGGCAAGGCGCAGTCGGAGAAGGGGGTTCTCTCCGCCTTCACGGGGGCCCAGCCGTGGTCGCTCGGTTGAGCGAAGGAAAACCGTTTGACCAGCCGTGTAGACCAGTGTTCTGTTTCCATAAACTCCTTTTGTCCTTTTTCTGTTAGGAGGTTCAGTTTACATAGCAAAAAAATGCCTCACCCACGCAGTGAGACAAGCACATTTTTCAATTTCGTCCCCGAAGAGTGAGGTTTGTTTAAGTTGTTAGTAATGGGTGGTTTTGTTTAGAGGAAAATGCCAAAAGCGATTACGGTAGCACCAGGACTGACCGATTTCAAAGCAGATTTGACTTAGGAATGATCTGTGGTCTTCCAAAACTCTTGGTATCTTAGCAGGAAATTTTGAAATAATAAACAGGCCTGACGCTGCATTCAAAAACTCACAGAGAAACCGTAATTTTGGCCCACATTTCTAGAGAGGGGGTTTACCTCGGCGACGGCGGGGTCTGGGGGCTGAGCACAAGGGCAGAAATAAACACGGGGAACCGCACAGATTTGCCAAAAGAGAGAAGGGTTAAGGGAAAGGTTTGCTCTCCAAATGGAAGACGCATGACAAGTTCAACAATTTCAAATCGTTTAACGGTAACTGACTCCGAGTCGTAAAAGGTCAAGAGCTTGTTCTGGGGGATCCAACTCAGGGATGCACTTTTTTGGGGCGTCCTCCCTCCGCTCAGGGGAGGCTCTCGCCTTGGGGTTGGGGGCTCACGGTGGGGAGAGGAGTCCTGGCTTCTGCTCCTGCAGCCGCGGCTCCTCCCCCAGGTGGGTCAGATTCAGGGGAGGGGTGGCGGGCGCCCCCAGATACGCACTGTCCACGTGGAGCCACAGTCGGGGACCCCGACAGCCTCCCACCTCCTCTCTGCGTCTGGTCCTGTGAGAAGCAACGCCCCTTCCTTTATGCATTCGACAAACTTTTCTGAGTATCTGCAGGTGCCTGGGCAAGGTGCTAGGGCTACAGGGTCATTCCCCCTTACACTCACCTCACTGCTGCCCAGTATGTGAAAGTCTACGCTCAATGAAATGTGTCAACGCGTCACCAGGCGCAAGGGGGCGGAAATGACCAGGCTGGCAAAGCTCAGATGTTCCTCCCACACGTGGCCATTGCTCCCCGGCCCTGGGACGCCACAGTGGGGTGCAGACCTGCACCACGTGAGCTCTGAGCGACGCCTCTGGGAACGGACTGTTCGCGAAGCCCCCAGCTGTCCTCTTCCCCGGGGCATTTCTCCCAGGGGCCGAGGTCCACCGGTCCCCAAGCCCCCAAACACGGAGGCCACTCCCCCTTCCCTCTCCTCTGAGGAGCTGCACACCTGTGCTTCCCTGTCTGAAGTTTATTGTCTCAGTGACCGTAGACGCTTCAGCAAAACAGATGACTAAACACCATTGTCCATAAGGCAATGACGGATAAAATCCCAACACAACAGAATCACATCACCTTACCCTGATTAGGGGTAGCTGGGCCCACCCTGCTGACACGACAGCCCCCTGTGGATCGCACACAAAGCCTCGAACACCACTCCCAGTGAAATCAGTCCGGTCCTCTGCGTGGCTCACTTACGGTTTTAGTGCAGTTTCACAATCTCAGCAAAGTAATCGGTGGGAAAGAAGGAAGTCGGTTATTTGCTCAAAGAGAAAACAAAGTAATGAAAATAAATCCGGTTATTTGCTAAACGTGGTGTGTGTTTAAGGCTCCAAGTTAGGTCAGACCTCTGAGTTGCCCAAGTGGGAACAGCGACTTCATGTCGGTGATGTTTTCACGTGCCCGTCTTCTGGAAATCGCACCTTAGAACGTGGCTTTTCATTCCTTGGGCCCTTTTTCTTTGAAGGAGTCACGCGAGGTCTCCCAGGAGCCCGTGGAAGCTCCCGCCTTGCCACCCCAGCCTGTCCCCCTGTGCTCAGGGTGGTCTTAGGGCCAGCGACTCACACACGGTAGAGCTGGAGGGAGCCCCGACCCCACCACTACATTTATAGATGAGAATCCCCAACCCCTGGGCCTGGAAAAGCTTCTGTTTCCTCTTAACCTCGTTGCCTGTGACCTCATGCGAAGCCATCCTGTCTCTGTTCTCACCCCCAGCCCCTCCCAGGACAGCCCCCTATGAGGTCTAAGCGGAGAGACCAGCCTGCCAGGTGCGCTGAGGGAGCCCTTGGCACGATTTTTCCTGCTCTGGTACCATTAGGTTCTGTTCTCCTAGCTGCTGCTGCTGAAGCCTAGAAATTAATCTTCCCCGCTCTGGAAGGGATTTCGGTGGTTGCCTCATGAGAGCAGAGTACCCCAAGGGATCAACACGGACAAGACATAGAACCAGGAGTCCTGCCGGGGCCAACGTTAGTCACTGAGGAGTCACAGCCTAATGAGTGTGGGTGCAACAGGCTCTTCCTCCTCCAAACACTCTCCTGCCCGCCCCTCCCTCCCTCCCTCTCTCTCTCTGTATGTGGCCTCCCATCTAAGTCTCTCGGACGACTCGAACCATCTTTAAATAGGTCCTGGCAGCGGTGAGCGGTACAGGTTCCACCTGCCAAGGTAGCGTCTTGATAAGCTCCCGCAACATCTGGATCTGTGGCTGACCCAGACAGACATCCAGGGAAATATTTTCTTACCTGACGGCATGAGCTAGAATTAGTTAGCTGAGTTCCTGGAAGCTGCCTTGCAGAGAAAGTTTGTTAATTCGTCACTGACTTCACTTCTCGCCATTTGCATTTCATTTGCTTGTTATTAATGAAGGACTGATTGAAAGGGCATTAATGTGATTGAAATCTGAATGCATGTATTTTAATAATTTATTGTTTTTATGATTCCAAGACAATAGGATCAGTGGGGTGGACGTCGTTTTCTTAGATCGGAGGCGTTCAAAATGAGAAACCCATGTTACCTTCACTTCCACATAAGTCTCTCAGGGAAAATTTGCTTGTCCAACCACAATAATTTTCCTCGGTGGTGACAAGTAGGTAGATTTTCTAGCTCGATTGATGGAAGCCCTGTTTTTTTCTAAGTCTGCACACCTGGTCTTCGGTGTTACGAATAACCACGCATGCGTTCGATGCGCTCGTGAGGCTGTAATTCAGTCTTGAGACTCTGTCCAAAGGTGTGAGCCCTCTCTTGGTTCACAAGGGCAGCAAATCCTCAACTGAGTTATGTTTCCAATCTGACCAGAACAGCTGCCCTATGTATTTCTTCAACAGAGGCAGTATGTGTTCACTACTGCTGATGTTTCATAAAACATCTGTCTTTTTTTTCTTTGTAAGCAGATGGAAGCTACACAAAATGAAATTAGAGTAATAATCCTAGCAGCATCAAGTTCAATTATCATTTTAATAGTACACTGAGTGTTGAAAAATCTACATAGGTTTGCTGAGGACCGTGGACTGAAGTTTGCACATGGACAGGTTTTTAAATTTATTTTGTCAAATGTACTTTAAGCTTTAAATTACCTGATTTGAGCATTTTTACCTGTCAGCAGCTATAATAATTTAATTCAGCTAAAATGCATTAAGTTTGTGTAAAGCTTGTGTAGATGGAAAAAATCTGAACTCTGAAATACTTAAAGAAGTTTATTCTGAGGACCATTTTGAGGACCATGACCCGGAGCCGCTGCCAAGGGGCTTGAGCAAGTGGGCTCGAGGTGGCTGGGTTACAGTTTGGTTTTATATGTTTCAGGGAGACAGGGGTTACAGGTAAAGTCATAAATCAATACGTGGGAGGTGTACATTGGTTTGGCCCAAAAAGGTGGGACATCTCAAAGCAGGGGGCTTGCAGGTTATAGGTGGGTTTAAAGATTCTTTGGCTTGTAATTGGTTAAAGACATGAAGCTTTGTCTAAAGGCTTGGAATGTCTTAACATAAGGAATGGTTATCAGAGAAAGGCCACTGGACATAGATGTGTTGTGTAAATTGAGGACCTGCAGGTGTGTCTTGCTTACCCTTAGGCCTGTCGATGGGTCACAAAGGACTCCAAGAAGGGCATGATGAGGCCTGTCTGACCTCCCTCCTCTTGGCAGACAATTTAGTTTTAGGATATTCCTTTGGCCACGAAGGGGGCCATTCAGTCAGCCGGTTGGGGGGGGTGGTGAGCCTTAAAATTTTATTTTGGTTCACACTTGTGTAAGACACCACCATGTAAAAAGTGCAAAATTAAACTACAAGCACTTTCACGATGAGAAGATAGGTTTAGTTTCTTAAATACATACATCTGAGACCTTGTCCACTGTATATGTTAAAATACTTGCAACAGTTGCTTAAAAACTGATCCAGCATTCAATCACTCAGCATACGGTGAGTTTTTTTTGGTGACAGGATGCCAAATCACAATTATGCCGTTAGTGCCTTTTCTTGAATGATTGAAATAGATTGGTTATGCCTTTTGACCCAAACCGGTGACTGTAGATAATAATACTATATTGTATACTTGAAATTTGATAAGAAAGTAGATCTTAAATGCTCTCGTGACCAAAAAAAGTTAACTATGTGAGATGGTGGATATGTTAATTTGCTTTAATGTGGTGATCATTTCATAATGACATACATGATGACAATTTTATATATATTTAAAGTGTGCAATGTGATGTTTTGGTATACATATACATTATGAAATGATCACCACATAGGTAGCTAGAAAGACAGCTGATAGGACGGGTGGATGGGTGGATGGATGGATGGGTGGAGGGAAAGATGGATGGATGGACAGACAGACAGTCGTTGTCTGCCTTAGGTAGACACAAAACTGTACCAGATTATTATCCAGGAGACATCCACACTCACACAGGTCTGGACTGCAAACCCACACAGGCACAGAGAACTTGGAGGTATACAAAAGAAAGTCAAAAACATAATGAATGGCTCTTAAAACAAGCCATAACCAAGGCATAAAGGCACCAGAGAGCAAGTACCTCCTGACTGACAGGAGGAGTTTGTCATTAGCTGCAGCTAGATGTCACAGCTACAGTCAAAATTCCTGGTAAAAATTCAAATGCTCCATGATTTTTTTTTCCAAATTATCATCTGTATTAACACACACACACACACACACACACACACACCCCTCTAGTAAAATTCTGTAGTCTGAAGGAATTACTTACATCAGTTATCTTCCAAGCCCGTCAGAACCTCATCCTTTTTTCACGATGGCGTGCGCCGTGACACCGTTCTCCTGTTTACCGTCATCCTCAGGGTAGGGTGAGTCTCATTCCCACAGGGAGGCTTCAGTGCTCACTGCTGGCTTTGGATTTCTGTCTCCGTTCATGTCACGGTCATCTTCCGGAAGGGTCTTCAAGAGGGGCTCCCAGAGCTGCACCCCGGGGCCTCGCGGGGTTCGGGTAACTTCCTCCCTGCAGACCAGCGTGATCCACTCCCCCTAGACCCAGTGGGATTAAATACTGCCGTGAGGCCTGGGGGCAGCTGGCTGTTCCCTTTAGAAATAGCTCGTTCTTGGCCTGAAAACCTAAATGAACATCCTTTGTCTTTAAATATACGTATCTGTGGCTCAGACCTTGTCCGTTTTTCCTTAGTGTCTGGCGTGTTGTTGCATCTTAGAGACGCACTTTGTCTTTATTTCTGTATAACTTTGATGTGTGTCTTCACCTCTGGCCGCCGTCCGCTTCTGGGTCTGGACGTCATTTGTCCTCTCGCTGCTCTCGGGGTCCATCCTGCGTCTTCACCCTCGCTTCTCCCTGCTGCTGGCTTCGTTCCTGAGACGATACCGGTTTCCTCTCCTGCTTCCTTGCTGAGTGGTGCTGTTTGGTTCTATCTCATCTTACTTGAACTTTCCTCACTGGAGCTCCTGGCTCTGCGGGAGCCTTTGGGAAGGAGATTTTGCTGAGCTCAGTGCAGCGCAGGGTCTCGTCTCTGCTGTGTGGGGGCTGCGTCTGCACCGTTTGCCTCCCTGTTCTCATATCTAACGGAGCCTGGGCTCTTTGCATTTCTTACTAAATTCTTTTAATAAGTAGAGTCTTTTCTGGGTCAGCTATTTACAAATGCGGGAGGGGCCAGGTCAGAGTTTTCCCTGCTCATAGCAAACCTCCCGTGACTCGGGGACTATGTGCATGTGTGTGCTTGTATGTGTGTGTGTGTGATTTGTGTGCATGTATGCATGTGTGTATAGATGTGTGTGAATGTGTGTGCTTGTATGTGTGAATGTGTGTAGATTTGTGTGCTTGTATGTGTGTATAAATGTGTGTGCATGGGTGCAAGTGTGTGCATGCATATGTGAGCATGTGTATAGGTGTGTGCATGCATATGTGAGTGTGCATGTATAGCTGTGTGTGCGTGCATGTGTGCACAGGTGTGCATTATATAAGTGTGTATCAATGTGTGTATGTGCATGTGTATGCATGTATGAGTCTGTATGAATGTGTGTGCATGTGTGAGTGTGTGTATGAATGTGTGTGCGTGCATCTGTGTGCATGTATATGTGAGTGTGCATGTATAGCTGTGTGTGTGCATGTGTGCACATGTGTGTATGTGCATTATATAAGTGTGTATCAATGTGTGTATGTGCATGTGTATGCATGTATGAGTCTGTATGAATGTGTGTGCATGTATGTGTGCATGTATATGTGAGTGTGTATGTATAGCTGTGTGTGCATGCATGTGTGCACACGTGTGTATGTGCATGTGTGTGCAGGTGTGTATGAATGTGTGTGCATGTATATGTGAGTGTGCATGTATAGCTGTGTGTGTGCGCATGTGTGCACATGTGTGTATGTGCATGTGTGTGCAGGTGTGTATGAATGTGTGTGCATGTATATGTGAGTGTGTATGTATAGCTGTGTGTGCATGCATGTGTGCACACGTGTGTATGTGCAGGTGTGTGCAGGTGTGTATGAATGTGTGCGTGTATATGTGAGTGTGCATATAGGTATGTGTGCTTGTCTGTGTGAGTGAATAGACGTGTGTGCATGCGTGTGTGTGTGTCTGTCTGTCTGTAGGGGCAAGACCCTAAGGTTCACTGAAAAATCACTGACATGAGGCAGTTTGATTAATAGGGGAAAAGGCGTAAAATATGTTTAACTATGCATGCACAGGAGCCTTCAGAATGAAGACCCGAGACCCAGGGGAACTTGTCCATTTTTGCTCTCAGGTTCAACACAGTATAGACGGCAGGACAGACCTATGATGGGACAGAGAGTGTGAGCTGAGGCCAGTAGACTCGGTGGGCGAACCCAGCAAGGCCCGCCTGTCTGCCCGCTCTGGGGGTGGCGTGACCTGCAGTCAAACAGGGCAGGTCAGAGAATTTCCTCGTGGCCAGTTTTTACACAGGAAGGCAAGAGGACAGTAAGAGTCACGTTTTTAGGTTTCACGGCCAGCCATGGGGAAAATGGGCTTCTGTGGGCCATGATGGGAAGAGGGATCCTGGTGGCTGCCTGGGGCAGAGTGGGACTGAGCAGCGGTCAGCAGGAGAGGAAGAGAAACTTCTTTTGAGGCTGCCTTTGCGGTTTTCATTTCGGGCCACTGTTTTCTGCAGCCCAGCATGTCTGCATATTATTTGCCATTATTTCTCTACGGCCGACAGAAAATGAGGCTGTGGCCCCTTGAATCCAGTCTCTCCCCGACCTTGCCTCGTGGTAGAGCGGGGGGTGGGGGGCGCCTGTCATAGCAACGGCCATCGCGCTCGGCATCGCGCCTGGCATGTGGTAAATGCCCCAAACGCACAGGCTAGATTTCCTTTGTGCGGTGATATCTCCTGCTCCTCGCGCTGCCTGGGGACCGTCCCACGGCTTCCTTGCGTCAGCCCCACCTTCCCCAGCAAGGCCTGTCATTGCTGGCCGCAGTCACAGCATCATTTTGGGAACCTAGCGAGCAGCTGGCTGTGCCCGAGAGCTGCCGGGGACGGCCCCTCTCTCGGGGTCCCCATGCCCCGTCGGATCCTCCCCGAGTCTGACGCCCTTTCACGCACACTGTGTGGCCCACGGCTGAGCTGCGAGCCCCGTGCAAGATGGGGTTTGCTCTCTGGCTTCTGTTCTCGTTCTCTGGGGACAGTTGTAGAAAGGAGAAGAAAACAGAGATGTCTTTACCCTGCTGTCTCGAAAGGAAGACAGGACGCAGGGTGGCGTGACCCGGCTGCGGGCAGGAGGGAGCGGGAGCTGGGGTTTAACGGGGATGGAGTTTCAGTTCAGGAAGGTGAAAAAGTTCTGGACATGGATGGGGGTGACGCTGGCACGACGATGTGAGTGTGTTTAACGCCATGCTCTGCACTTAAAAATGGTAAATTTGTGATGTGCGTATTTTACCACAATTAAAATTAAGTATAAATAGATAGGCTGATAAAAAGGTAGGTAGATGATAAACAGACACGCCTGTCGTCTACAGGGCTGACGTCCCTGGGGTTTGGTTCTTCCTGCCGTGCTGAGTCGGTGGTCCCGAGATGCTGCGTCTCCTTTGGGGACCTCAACATTTCTGTCACTAAAACAGAGGATGGGACTGACACTCTCCAGGTTTTGTGACATTCTAGGGCTTCACGACCCTTACGATGGCCACAAATACAACACGGTAGTGATGGCAACAGCAGGGTTTGTCACGCCCAGCTCCCCTGCACACACAGGAAGCTCTGTGTGCACAGGCGCGACCCCAAGCGAGGAGAGTGAGGTTCAGGAAATGCACCTGGGTGTGCAGGGCCATCCCCCAGCCCAAGCCTCAGGAGCGACACTATCTCGGGAGAAGTCAGAGCAGCTTGATTTCCAAAAGCACCTGCCCTGGGCTCTGCTCTGGAGACAGAGAAAATGACAAGGCACCGGGAGCCCATAAACATGCCACGGGGAGCCGGCTGGGCCCGGCTCTGCAACCCTGGAACCACAGCCAGAGCAGGATGAAGGATGAGTCTGGGACGTGGTTTTAAAATGACCGAACTCCTGCTAATTTACATCACTTTTTGGCCTAAGCTCTTGGCTCTGACGGGAGGTTTTATTTCTGTTTCACGAAGCCCTCCCCTCCCAAGGCTTTTCTCTCTGATCACAAAAGGATTTTCATTAGCATTTTGGAAAAGAAAGAGGAGGAAAGGAGGGAGGTCAGGGTCCCATTTCGGTTTGGCTCAGCTTCAGACAGTCGTTACTCATGAAATTTAAAATAAATAGCTCATCATCTGGAAAGTGAAGAAAACAAAAAAAAAGAAGAAACGGCACAGACTCAGTGTCCCTTGGCTGCCGACTGGGGTCCCAGGTGTGTGCCCTGCACCTGCGGAGTGGGGCTCTCAGGAACTCGGAGGTTCCTCAGGAGGGAGAGCCCGGCTCCAGGTGTGAGACACCCCCAGCCCCCATGCATAGCCTTTGCTCCATGCGTGGAGAGACAGGCGGTGGCCTGGGTCTGCATCCCCTCCTCCTGCAGTGAGCAGAGCAAACTTGTCCCGTGGTGTCCTGAGATCTCCTGGCCTCAGTTTTCTCAGCTGTAAAATGGGAATCACCCATCATCCGTAGCTACTTTGTGAGATGCGTTGGTGTTTTGTGAGGGTTAAATGCAATTGCGCACGAGAGAACCCAGAGAAATCGTGAATCTCATTCTCTTCAAGGTACCCGATGGGCTGTCAGCACATTAGGTTAAAGCACTTTTGTCTCCTAGTGGAATTCCCGTCCCAAACTCCTCCACACAGCTGTCGAGACTTAGAATCCAGCCCCAGCTTACCTGTCCAGGCTTCCTGCCCCGCGCCCACCTCCCGGAGTATTCTGGGTGCAGCCGCGGAGACATACTGTTCCCCGTGTCTGGGCCCCTCCTTCCTCTGAGTGCTGAGCATCCTCCTGCCAGGTCGTTTCCTGGTGCTGTGTGACAAACTGCCGCAGACCTTCATACCCCGGGTCTCCAGCATCACTGTGGTTCGCACCGGGACTGTGGGTTGACTTAGCCACCCCCATTCTGAACCTCTACCCGGGTCAGGAGAGCCCTTGTGAGGCCGGCAGGGCTGGGCTGCCCCTCGAATGCTCACACACCTGCCATGGCCGGGTCTCCCGGGACAAACCTCAGCCCTGTTCCCAGGTTCCCAGCATGGGGCTGGCCTGAGAGCTGTCGGAGCTGGTTGGGGAACCACTTGCCAATTGCCTGGCATATAGACCTGTCCCGACCCGCGGGTACGTTACTCGCAGAACCTGGAGGAGGGAGTGGGAGCTAGATAGGACAAGAGACGCGAGAGATGGAGACAAGACAGTATTCTGATCAAGTCTCGTTTATTGAGCATGAGGTTACAGCTTTTA